>JAPVLO010001062.1:0-234414 GCA_027257055.1 Cephalopachus bancanus
AGGATGGACAGGGGCCCTGGTTGTCAAGAACACTGACACCATCTCCATTATCATAACAATAATCCCATATAAGTGCATAGTGCTTGATGGTGAAAGCACTTTCAAATCTTTTATCTCAGTGTCAAAATTCTTTGAGGTGGTTGTTTTGGACCCTATTGGACAAATAGATCAGAGATATAGACCCACTTTAAGTGACTTATTCATTAAACTTCACATCATTCCATAACCATATGTTAAAGAATGATATTTTACACAAATTAGTTATCTGTGAGGAATTGGTTCCAGGACCTCTTGAGGATACCAAAAACTGTGGATGCTCAAGTCCCTTATATAAAATGGCATAGTATTTGCATATAACCTGTGCACATCCTCCCATATACATTAACTCATTAGATTACTTATAATACCTAATACAATGCCTGCATATCACTTCATCTGCTTGGATTCAACAATATACTTGGTGTGCAACAAATTCAAGTTTTGCTTTTGGGAACTTTTCATATTTTTTTACTACATACTTTCAATCCACAGATTAAATCCACAGACTAGTTGAATCTAGAGATATGGAACCCATAAATGCAGAAGGCTGACTGTACTTGGCATTGCATGGCCGAGAAAACTGATAGCAACTGAATTAAGATTTCAAAAAGTTTATCATATCAAATTGATTTAAATATGTAAACACCATGGTAGAAAGGTGACAACAAGTGGGTCATTGGACAACTGATTGGTTGCTTTTCTAGGACGTAGTCCCATATACCACCTTTTAATCCTCATCTCCTTATCCGTTCTCTCATTGGAAACTCTGTGGTAGAAACAACTTTGGATATGGAAACACCCAAATTAAAATCGCTTTTTAGCCAAGTGAAATTAGGCAAGTCTTTAAACTCCACCTCGTGTTTTCTGTATGTCTGACAAAGGCCTAACATCTAGGATCTACAAGGAACCCAAATGTGCTGAAAAGAAAAAAACAAACAGCCCCATTACAAAGTGGGCAAAAAATATGAATAGACAGTTCTCAAAAGAAGATGTACGAGCAGCCAACAGAGACATGAAAAGATGCTCAGCTTCACTAGTCATCAAGGAGATGCAAATTAAAACTACACTGAGATACCACCAAACTCCAGTCAGGATGCCCAACATCAATAACTCCCATTGGTGGGAGTGAAAACTAGTACAGCCTCTGTGGAAAACAGTGTGGTGATTCCTAAAAGTTCTACAAATCGACCTTCCATATGATCCCACAATCTCTGTACTGGGAATATACCCGGAAGAATTCAACTCACTCTATAAAAAATATAGCTGTACACGTATGTTTATCACAGCATTGTTCACAATAGCAAGAACATGGAACCCACCTTGCTGCCCAACAAAGGAGGACTGGATAAAAAAAATGTGGTACATATACACGATGGAGTACTACACAGCCATAAAGAAGAACAAAATCATGAACTTTGCAGCAACCTGGATAGACTTAGAGTCTATAACACTGAGTGATCTTTCACAGAAACAAAGAACTCAGTATCACATGTTCTCACTCATAAGTGAGACTTGAACAACTGTTGCAATACTGTAAGAAAAGAATTGGCAGTAGTGAAAAACTGCAGCAAGGGGGTGGGGGGTGCAGAGGTGGGATTGGCAGTAATGGGAATCTGCCAGGGAAGAGAGGGCACACCTCACCAACAAGGGTGCCTGCGTAATGAATATTTGTATACCTAACCCTGAATTGTACCCCACATCTCCAAAATAAAAAAGTTAAAAAGTTTTAAAAAATGGGGTTAATATAATAGTAAGGGCCTAAAAGAGTTGTTAAGAAGATTAAATAAAATAATGTATACAAATCACTCAGCAAGTAAGGTAGCAGTAGGTTCTCAATTAATGATAACTTCCTGCCCCCCAACAAAGAGAACTATGCATCTCTACATGCAACACTCTGCTCCCCCAAATTCCGCAGTTTTCAAATGCTATGAACTATTTTAAAGAACTGAAACCATGCAGAGTACATCATCTGACCACATGGAAACAAATTAGAAGTCAATAACAGAAAGATAACAGAAATATTTAACTCAAACTTTTAGAAATTAGACAACACACTTCTAAATAATTTAAAAAAAGGAAAACTCAAATAAAAAACTAAAAGTGCAGAGAACTGAATGAAAATGAAAATGCAATATATCACAATGGTGAGAAACTAGAAGCTTTCCCATTAAGTTCTGGAACAATGCAAGAATGTCCCTCTTGCCACACCTTTTCCACATAGTACAGGAAGCCCTAGCTAATGCAAGAAGGACAAGAAAAAAAAGAAAAAGTACAGTGATCAAAAAGGAATAAACAAAACAGTCTTTTTTCACAGATGACTTGTCTATGTAGAAAATCTGAAGGAATCCACAAAAACAAACAAACAAAAAAAAAAACCTTCTAGAACTAAAAAGCTTCTATAGCAAGGATACAAGGTTAATATACAAATAGCCTATCACTTTCCTATATAGCAGCAATGAACAAATTGAATTTGAAGTTAAAATAATATCATTTACAATCGCACTAAAAAAAGACATACATTGGTATAAATCTAAAGTTCTAGATTTAAAGAGGAAAATCACAAAACTCTGATGAAAGAAATTAAAGAAGAATTAAATGAATATACAGATATTCCATGTTCATGGGAGGAAGACTCAATATTGGCAAGATTTCAATTTTTCCCAAATTGATCTATAGATTCAACAATCCTAATCAAAATCTTGGAAAATTATTTTGTGGATATTAATAAACAGATTCTAATGTTCATATGAAGAAACAAATAATTCACAACAGCCAACACAATATTGAAGGAAAAGAAGAGTCAAAAGACTGACACTACTTGACTTAAGACTTACTATATAGCTACATAATCAATACACTACGGTGTTGGCAAAAGTATAGGCAAATAGACAAGTAGAACAAAATGGACAGTCCGGAAATAGACCTACACCAATATAGTCAACTGATCTTTGACAAAGCAGTAAAGGCAAAACAATGGAGAAAAGACGGTCTTTTCAATAAATGGTACTGACCATCCTCACGCAATCATCATCATCATGTAGACACATACCTCGTACCCGAAATAAAAATTAACTCAAAATGCACCATAAACCTAAATGTAAAATGTAAAACTATAAAACAGTTAGAAAATAATATAGGGACGTTTAAAAAATAACAGGATAATCTAGACTCCCTTTGGTATGGTAATGGCTTTTTAGATATGACACCTAGCCAGGTGTGATGGCTCATGGCTGCAATCCCAGAGCTTTGGGAGGCCAAGGTGGGAGGATCACCTGAGCTCAGGAGTTTGAGACCAGCCTGGGCAACAAAGTAAGACCCCATACCTACAAAAACAATTTAAAATAGCTGGGTGTGGTGGTGCACACCTGTAGTACCAGTTACTCAGGAGGCTGAGACAGGAGGATCACTTGAGCCCAGGAGTTCAAGACTGCAATGAGCTATGATTATTTCATCGCACTCCAGCCTGGGTGACAGAGCAAGACCCTGTCTCTGAAAAAAAGAAGGAGAGATCAATATATGACACCAATGGTATGACCCATGGAAAAAAAATATTGATAATCTGGATTTTATTTAAATTAAAAATTTCTGCTCTGCAAAAGTCACTGTCAAAAGAATAAAAAGATAAGCCACAGATTGAGAAAAAATAGCAAATTCATATCTGATAAAAGACTGTTGTCCAAAATATACAAATAATTCTTAAACGTCAACAGTAAGGAAACACCCTGACTAAAATAAAGTCCCAAAGACTTTAAGAGATATCTCACCAAAGATATACAGTTGGCAAACATGCATATGAACAGATGTTCCATATCATGTGTCATTAGGAAAATGCAAATTAAAACAACAGTAAGAAAGCATTACATCTATTACTGCCTGGCCAATATTCACAACACTGACACCACCAAATTTTAGTGAGGATAAGGAGCAACAGGAATTCACATTTATTGCTGGTAGAAATGCAAAATGATACCGTTACTTTGGAAGAGAGTTTGACAATTTCTTACAAAATGCAAACATACTCATTATATAATCTGGCAACTGTGCTTCTTGATATTTACCCCCAAGATTTAAAAACTTACATCCACACAAATATATGTACACAAGTATGTTTATAGCTGCTTTGTTCATAATTGTCAAAACTTGGAAGCAACCAAAATGTCCTTAACTAGGTAAATGGATTAAAGAACTGTGGCATATTCAGACAGTAGAAAATTATTCAGTGTTAAAAGAAATGAGCTATTGGGCAATGATAAGACATGGAGGAAACAAACACATTTTACTAAGTGAAAGAAACCAATCTGAAGAGACTACATACTGTATGGTTTCAACACTCTGGAAAAGGCAAAACTATGGAGATAGTGAAAAGATCAGTGATTGCCTGGGGTTGGGAGAAGGGGCTTGAAGGAGGGAGAAATGAATAGGCAGAGCAAAGAGGGTTTTTAGAGAAGTGAAAGTATTCCTTATGACATTGCAATGGTGGATACATTACACATTTATCAAAACCTGTAAAATATAGACACTAAAAGTAAACTCTAATGTAAATAATGAATTTGGGTGATAATTATGAGTCAGTGTAAGTTCTTTCACTAAATTTGATGTGAATCTAAAGCTCCTCTGAAAAAGAGTCAATTAAAAAAAATTTAAAAGGGAAAAAAAAATACCAAAATATGTGGAATGCAGTTATGACAGTGAAGAAAGAAAAACTTATAACACTAAATGCTTATATCAGAAAAGAAGACATGTTTTGAAGCAATAATCTAAGTTCCTAACTCAAAAAAAAAAAGGAGCAAAATAAACCCAAACAAGCAGAAGGAAGAAAATGACCATGGTATGAGCAGAAATCAATAAAACTAAAAACGGAAAAACGTTAGAAAGAATCAATGGAACTGAGCACTGATTTTTGGGGGGGAGGGATCAATAAAACTGACAAACCTATAATAACACTGACAAAACGATAAAAAGAGAGAAGATACAAATAAACAACATCAGAAACGAAGCAGGGGATATCACTACAGAACCTGTATTTATTAAGAGGAAAATAAGAGATTACTACAAGTAACTTTAGTCTTGTAAATTTGACAGTTTTAAGAATAATAGACCAATCCCTCAAAAACCACAAACTACCAAAACTCGGCTAATGTGAAAAAGACATTCTGAATAGTCTTATGACCAGTAAAAATTTGAGTTTGCAATTAAAAACTCTTCAAAAATAAAATTTCCAGGTCCACGTGGTTTCACTGGAGAATTCTACCAAACATTTAAAGAACTACCAGCAATCTTATACATATTCTTTCAGCAAATAGAAGAGGGAACACTTCCCGGACAGGCACGGTGTCTCAGCCTGTAATACCAGCACTTTGGGAGGCCGAGACAAGAGGATTACCTGAGGCCGGGGTATTGAAACCAGCCTGGGCAACTTGGTGAGACCTCGTCTCTGCAATAAATCACAAAAAACTAGCCAGCCATGGAGGCGTGCATCTGTAGTTCCAGCTACTTGGAAGGCTGAAGTGGAAGGCTCACCTGAGCTCAGCAGGTGGAGGCTGCAGAGGCCGTGAGCATGCCACTGCACTCCAGCCTGGGTGACAAGAGTGAGAGTCCAACTAAAAAAAAAAAACCAAAAAAACAAAACAATAAAACAAAACAAAACAAAAAAAACAAAGAAAATAGAAGAAGGAACACTTCCCAACTCATTTTCGGCGGCAAGTACTACCCTGATACCCAAACCAGACAAAGACAGTACCCCAAAAAAGAAAATTACAAACAAATATGCATTATAAATTTTGATTTATGAGATACCCCTAACTCCAGTCAGAATGGCAATTATCAATGACTCAAAAAATAACAGCTGCTGGAGGGGTGTGGCGAAAAGGGAACACTTCTACACTGTTGGTGGGAGTGTAAACTAGGGCAACCTCTGTGGAAAGCAGTGTGGCGATTTCTAAAAGCTCTAAATATCAACCTCCCATATGACCCTGCAATCCCCCTACTGGGACTATACCCTGAAGAACTCAAATCACTCTATCAAAAAGATACCTGCACACGAATGTTTATCGCAGCATTGCTCACAATAGCAAGAACCTGGAACCTACCATGCTGTCCATCAAAAGAGGACTGGATTAAAAAAATGTGGTACAAATACACGATGGAATACTATGCAGCCATTAAAAAGAACAAAATCATGAATTTCTCAGCAACCTGGAGGGAACTAGACTCTTTAATACTGAGTGACCTCTCACCAAAACAAAGATCTGAGTATCACATGTTCTCACTCATATACCGGACCCTGATCACCTAACGTACTACCATAAGAAAATGACTGAGTGGTGGGAAACTATGGGGGGGGGGAGAGGAAGGGAGATGGGACTAATGGTAGTAAACATCTGTCTGGGGACGGGGAGACACCTCTTATCAACAAGGGTACCTGAACGAATCATATTTGCATACCTTACCCTTAACTGTACCCCACAATATCACAATAAAAAAATACTGATTTAAAAAAAAAAATTGGCAACTTAAATACAGTAACATATTGAGAGGGCTCAGAACAAGCTACCCCAAAATATAAAACATTGGCATACTGTGTGTTTTAAGCTGAAGAAATCTGAGAAAACTACAGAAGCAGGAAAAGCCCTCTGATCTTCTCCTGCCCTTATTACTGAAGGTCATAAAACATTACAAAAATTGCATTAAACTTATAGATCAGTTTAGGAAGAATTGACATCTTTTTTATGTTGAGTCACATCTACTACAAAAATTAACTCAAAATGGACCGCAGACTTAAATATAAAGCGTAAGACTTACAGAAAAAAAATTTTTAAATGAAGAGAAAAACTTTAGGATCAGGGGCTTTTAGACTTAACACCAGAAGCATAAACTATGAAAGAAAAAATAAATAAATTGGACCTCTTCAAACTTAAAATATTTTACTTGGAAAATGCTATGAGCTACTTTAAAAATTTCTGACCTTTTCCTGAGGTGGGTCATAAGACCTCGTAAGAGAGGTACTCACTCTGAAGTTGGAGAAAATGAACATCCTTGTCTCTGGGACACAGAGAAGGATATGAACAAACTGGCCTTGTTTACTTTCAGTTTATTACCTTTACTTCATACAGTTTTGTCCAATCATAGTTCTCCACAATTGTTCACTCTTCATCAAACCTATACATAAAAATGCACAGGTTTCCCTGTTTCTTTGGGTCCTCATTTCTGAAGACTCCTGTATCATATAGAACAATCCATATTAGATAAATTTGTGGGCTTTTCTCCTTTTCATTTGTCTTTTTAAGTTTTATTTTTAGACCTAGCCAGAAACCTTAAGAGAGTTTAGGAAAAATCTTCCTTTTCTATAGTATAAAAAGACTTATATACCATAACCAAATTGTATTTACTTAACCAAAGTGGGCTCAATATTAAAAAAAATCAATCAGCAAAAAAAAAACCAAGTAATACACCAAATCAACAAGCTAAAGAAGAAAAATATCATATAAACCTGCAAATTGATTCAAAAAAAGTAGTTGAGAAAATCCAACAGCCACTTATATTTTTTTAAATGTCAGCAAATTAGGAGCAAAGGGAAAATACTTCAACTTGATAAAGAAATTCTACAACAACCTACAGCTAACATCATAATCATGGTGAATACTTGAATGCTTTTCTCCTAATATCTAATGGTGCTAGCTTTCACAAGTGTTAGTAAACATAGTACTGGAATTTCTAGACCTGCAGTAAGGCCAGAAAAAAGAGATAAAAGACATACAGATTGGAAAGAAACAAATAAAACCATCCCTATTTGTAGATGACACAACTGTATACATAGAAAATCCCAGGGAAATAACACAAAAATTCCTAAAACGTATAAATATGTCCATTAAGGTCACAGGATGAAAGATTAACACATAAATATCAATTGCATATTTATGCTAACAATGAACGTGTCAAAGCCAAAATGAAAAATCCAATACCATTTACAAGCACTTCAAAGAAAATGAAATAGATATAAATCTAACAAAACATGTACAGGAACTTGTATGCTTAAAATTACAAAATGCTGATGAAGAAATTAGAGAATACCTAAATAAACGGAGGTACACATTGTGTTCATAGACTGGAAGACTCGACATAAAAAAGATGTCAATTCTTCCTAAACTGATCTATAAGTTTAATGCAATTTCTATAGAAATACCATTAAGGATTTTGGTAGACATAGATAGACAAGCCTATTCTAAAATTTATGTGGTAAGGTACTGGTCTAAAGTAGTTAAAACAGTCTTGAAAAATAAGTCTATGCCGTACCACCCTGAATGCATCTGATCTCGTCTAATCTCGGAAGCTAAGCTTCGTCAGGTCTGGTTAGTACTCGTATGGGAGAAAAACAAGAATTATATAGAAAGAGGCACTCTACCTGATATTAAGGATTACTATATGGCTATAATAATCAACATAGCAAGGTCAAGGAATAAACATTGATCAACATATCAATGGAATAGAATAGAGAACCCAGAACAGATTCCAAAGTGCCCAGCAGATGTTTGACAAAGGTGTAAAAGCAATTCAGTGGAAAAAGTATAGTCTTTTCAACAACTGATGCTGAAGCAATTAGACGTACGTTGACAAAAGAATGAACTTTGATCTTCGCCTCACATCTACTACAAAAATTAACTCAAAATGGACTGCAGACTTAAATATAAAATGTAAGATTTACAGAAAAAAATTTTAAAATGAAGAGAAAACCTTTAGGATCAGGGGCTTTTAGACTTAACACCAGAAGCATAAACCATGAAAGAAAAAATAAATAAATTGGACCTCCTCAAAATTAAAATGTTTTGCTTGGAAAATGCTATGAGCTACTTTAAAACATTGTGTGTGTGTGTGTGTGTGTGTGTGTGTGTGTGTGTGTGTGTGTGTGTGTGTGTGTTTAACTTTTAACTTTTTTTAATGATGTGGGGTACAATTCAGGGTTAGGTAAATGAATGTTCATTATGCAGGTACCCTTGTTGATGAGGTGTGCCCCCCTTTCCCAGGCAGACTCCCACTACTGCCAATCCTGCTTCCCAGTCTCCTCCCGGCAGTTTTTCACTGCTGCCAATCCTTTTCTTACAGTATTATGACAATTGTTCAAGGTCCACTTATAAGTGAGAACATGTGATACTCAGTTCTTTGTTTCTGTGAAAGATCAGTCAGTATTATAGACTCAAAGTCCATCCAGGTTGCTGTGAAGTTCATGATTTTGTTCTTCTTTATGGCTGTGTAATAGTCCATCGAATATATGTACATTATATATAGAAAAAAAAAGGTCAACATGATCATATGCTTCTAAGTGTGGCAAATAGAGCCCTTGTCTGATTTAGTTTATATGGAGCGGTGAGTCCACTGGTCACCTTTCCTTGGAGGCCTGGCAAAGTGTGCAGGATACATGCTATTGCAATTCCTGAGTCACTTCAGGGCATGCATTTCCTATGGCTATGACTTTTCTAAAGGGTAAGCCTGTTGGAATCATATAATTAACGTGTACATAGAATGCTGGGCTTTGGGAAAAAACATATATTTGGCCAAAAGTAAGTAAAAGACTTTACAGGAGCCTCACTTTTTATAATTCTTACCTTAGACGTGGTTGCAATTTCAAAAACAAAGACTGTCCCTAGGCTTTTAAAACCTAATGATATGAAGAAAGAACTGGTTTTAATTGCAGCTACACTTAAAACTCACTGCACTGAAGGAAGAGACCAATACTGACTGGTAGAATTTGAAACCCAAGGCTGATCCTTTTATGGCAAAGTTGACAGCAATGAGAATTCTTGGCACCAGCTCAAAAAGTTTAGACTTTCTAAATTATGAAAGAAAAATTTTCTTAGGAGTCTTTCAGCCCACTGATTGGGTTAGAGCAAAGGGGTAAGGGAGGGACAAAGGGAAGAAGAGCTGCTGCCTGGGGTCATAACTAACATTTCTCAAATCTACTGCATCAGGTGTGTTCAGTAGTTTTCTTACCTAATCCTCACCACTGTCTTGGAGAAAATAAACTAAAGAATGATTATTCAAAACTAAAGGAAGAAAATTCACTTCTATTTATTGTATGTGCCATGTACTCTGCTATGCACTTTATTCTTTAGAACGATTATATAAGGCAGATACTATTACCATTGCCATTTTACAGATGAAGCAAAGGAGGCTCAGAGATGTGAAGGGACCTGTTGTTGCTTCTGTCAGTTCTACGCAGTTCAGTTCATATTCATTCTCTCTCTCTCTGTCAGTTCTACGCAGTTCAGTTCATATTCATTCTCTCTCTCTCTCTCTCTCTCTCTCTCTCTCTCTCTCTCTCTCTCTCATATCCTGGACTAGTGGTGATCATAAAAAGCCCAGAAATATGGCTTGCTGTAGCTCTGAAGGAGAGAAAGTAGTGTGGAGATTGGCACAATGTCAAGGGAGTGAGGAAAGCAGGACAGAACCAGAGCCCTAACTAACATTTTTGGCGCCCGGGGCAAGCAGTGTGAAACGCCTTCTCTTCAATGGAAGCTGCTCTTGGCAGGGGGAGGGGCGGCCCTATGCACAAAAGGTCCCCTGGCTGGTGCGCTCCCAGCCCTTGACCTCGGGCCTCTCGCTCCATCCATCTCTGCTACTGCCAAGGGGCTGGCCTGGGGCCAGGGTGAGGCTTCCAACTGAGACCAGAGAAGTGGTGGGAGAAAAATGTGGTGCCCTCTAAATTTCTGTGCCCCAGTGACCCCACCCTAGCCTAGCCAAGGCTCTGGAAAGAACAGAGCAGAATGTTGGGCTGGGAAGGGAGGTGAGGGAAGTCAGAAGGGAACTGACTGGAAGAATAAGGAGAGGTCAGGGGGCCATCAGTCACAGCAATGGAGTTGAACAAGTCCGCAAGTCTGCCAAAAGACGGAAAGTTTTGGTAGCTGAAAGGCATTTCAGAGTTCAAGATCTGAGAGGTGAAGTAGTAATTTCAAGTGATAGCAGTGGCTGCTGAAGTAGACAGGAGGCCCAAGTCATGGGGTCAAAGAGGTCAAGGAAATGCAAGGGCTATCATTGATTCCATAAGCTTTTTTTGAGCCTACTATGTGACAGGCACTTGGGATACAGAGATGAACAAGAAACAGTTCTCACCCTTCTTTAATTGTAGGGGGGCTAGTGGGGAGATGGGTGGAAGACAAGCAGACAAATACAATATGATGTGAAAATGCTTCCAGTGCTTACCCAGATGCTTAAGAACTGGCTCTTGTACTTGAGCAAATTTCAGTTTACAGATCTACTCTACTTTCAAGAAGAAAGATAAACTCAATGTAAAGAAACATATACAAGAAAATACTTTAGAAGTGTGGAAAAATATATGATTCTTTTTCAGAGAGCGAGGGAAGAAAAATCAGAAATGGCCTTATGAAGTCTGCAGTATATGAAGATGAGAAGGATTTAAAAGATGAAGGGATGGGAAAAGGATTGTAGGCTTCGGGAACAACATGATTACACGTGGAGACAGAAAAACACAGAACACACATGGGGACTGGAGAGTCAACAAGCGTGTTTAGAGGTGAAGCTGCTGCTGGTGGTAGAAGTAGTAGAAGGGTGTGTTGGGGAAGTGAGGGAGAGTTGAGTGTTGACAGCAACTAGAAATGAGGCTGAAAGAGTTGCTTGGGATCAGAGGATAGAGAGACTTCAATTACAGGTTTCAGAGTTCAGTCAAGATCCTGTAAACAATAAAGACTCAAAGGGTTTGTTTTTTTTAAGGAATAAATGATGTGATTTTTTTCCCCTGTGGTTTACAAGGAACTCCCTGGTGCAAGGTCTGGGTAATGGCAGTAAGCAAAGAGGCAGAAAGTTCCCTTTAAGATCCAAGTCCAGCCGGGCTCGGTGGCTCAGCCTGTAATCCCGCCTGAGCCCGGGGGCTCGAGACCTGCCTGGGCAGCGAGACCTCATCTCTACAATAAATCAAAAAATCAGCCGGGCGTGGTAGCGCATGCCTGTAATTCCGGCTACTTGGAAGGCTAAGGCAGAAGGATCGCCGGAGCCCAGCAGGTCGAGGCTGCGGTGGCCAGAAGCAGCCACTGCACTCCAGTCTGGGCGACAGAGTGAGACTTCGACTCAAAAAAAAAAAAAGATCCAAGTCCAAGCTTAGGCCCAGAGGTAGAGCAATGAGAACGGAAAAAGAAGAAGAATGGTGGGTACAAGAGGCACTGGAGATGGGGCTCCCAGCACTTGTCAACCAACTAACTGTGGGAGGAGCTAGAGAGGACAATATATCTATGCCACACCTTTCTTTCCACTTCAGAATTTTTTTTTAACTTTTCGGTTAAAGTGGAAGTCGCCTTCCTCATTTAAACTCATAGGAAACAGAGAGATAAACAGATGCAGTGAAATTGAAAATCAGGAAGATACCCCAACCATCTACCACACCCTTGACAGAATTGTCCTTAAGCAAAGCATGGGTAGTTTCTCAAATAGTGTAGCTGGGCCAAAAGGAAAGAGTTACTCCTAAATAATAATAATTTTCAAAACAATGAGTAACATGTACTAAGTTTTCTCTTCGTGCTCTCAGGGAGTTGTTTTACGTGCAATATCTCATTTAACCCTTCTAATAATCTCATGTACTACATATTATTTCCATTCCCCAATGACAAAACAAGCACAGTGAGGTTTAGTTCACATGGGTTTAGATCATACAGTTAGTATGTAACAAATTGGAGATTTCAACTCAAGACAATCTGCCACACCACCAAGATTAGCTTTGAAACAAGCTCACTGAATTATGATGTCAAAGATGAGAGTCCATTTCCAAAGCAGAGAAAGTCAAGCAATGCTTTTTCTGAGATAGCCAGGATTTTTTTCTTCATACAGCTGTTCCATTTAAAATCTAAAGCTATGATTCCACAGTGAACCAAATCAACCAATAGTCTGCTAGAAATAGTAAGAGGCTGACAGAGTATTCAGACACTAAGTAAATATACAAAAAGCAAAGAATTTTCTTATATAACAGTTGTATCTTGTTAGAAAACAATAAAAATGAATTCTATTCCCAGTAGCAACACATTTAAAACAACTAAGAATAATCTTAAGACGTATGTGTATGCGATGGGCTATATGAAGAAAACTACAAAACAAATAAGGTAGTACAGCACCATATAAAAGACTATGCAAGCTGAAATCATGAAAAGCTATCTTAATAATCAATGAGGAAAAGTATGATTGTTCAGTGATCTTTTAAATTTGTACCAAAACACTATAAACCCTCACTGTCTATTCCATTATAAATGTATGAGAAAATGAAAAAAAAGTAAAATTAATATTTATTTAGTACTCTACAATTTAAACATTAGAAATACTGAGAATTAGAATGTTATATTACTTTGTGAAAAACTCATCAATGGTAGTTTTAATGCACTGATAAATTGTCATGCTTCGTTTGAAGTTCTGGATCAGCTTCCAATATTTTATCCTTTATGCTTTCAATGTCATAAAATATCACTAAGAGTTTCTTCAAAGTATAGTTTTTTGTTGGCATAGTGCTGTCTCTGGGACACCTTCCTTTTCATTACAATTTTCCACATTGATGTTGATACTTTCACCCTTTAAAATCCTCTGGCTGCGTTTCTAGTAGCACTAGTGTCAGTATTCCCACGATTAGCTATTTGTTCTATAACTTCATTTATGTTTGATGTTATTAATTATTTCACTTCTAGCATTATAAATTTTTGTTTCCCTGCTGCACTTTCATCTTTGTTGGCCAATTCACTCTTTTGATTATCTATTTTTGTAAAATGGCACAGGAGTTTATCACTGAGAGACAAAGAGACAACAGAAGTACACTCTTTGCTTGGTGACCAATCACCAACAGACTTTAAAAGAAGTGATGCCATTGGTCATCGATCATGGTGCACCCCTGTTATTTACATAGTAAATTTGTGGACCAAGGAGATAGCACTGAAGTTTGTACTTCATGAAATTACTCATAATTAATATACTGTACTGACAAAAATCAAAACCATGTTTTGGGGGAACTATGTTATTTAATTAAACAGTGGTAACTGAAATTCATGAATATTGTAACCACGCAAAAAAAGGACTCTCTGTACTTTACATAAGGTCTTCAATATACTTTAATAAATGGATAGATATGGCATACTTAACTTTTGCTGAATGCTTACTATATGTCACAAGCAGCTCTAAGTTCCTCTTCATATATGTTCATTTACTTAATCTAGCTGCAAACCTTCCAAAGTAGGCAATATTAATATCCTCATTTTACAGGTAAAGAAACTGGAGCACATTAAGATTAAGTAACCTAAAAGTCACACAGCTAGGACATGACAAAGCCAGAACTGAATCCAAGCAGTCTGACTTCAAAGGCTGAGCGCTTTATCATCTGTTGCCTCATATTCCAGAGTGTCAATAAGTTTGTTTTTCCCATAATAAATTCTGAAAGGATTTTTAAAGTAGAATTTGAGATATTCTAAATTCACTTAGAAAGCACTGGGCTAGAGAAACTCATAATATCTTCTTATATTAAAAAACAATCTAAAGCTATAGTAATTAAAATAGTTCAGTACCACAACTAGAGGTGAGAGACAGGTCACTGACATGGAATAAGCAGCCCATAAAAAGACCGTCATATCTTAGAATATTTTTCAATAGAAAAGTAAGTTGCATCCCAAATATGAGAGAAAATGAAATGTATAAATGGTGTTGGGTGAATTAGTTGGCTACAGTAAAATAAAGTTGGATTTCTTTTTCATATTTTACATCAAAATAAATTTCAGAGTTAACAGGAAAAATGAAACCATAAATGGATAAATGAAAATAAAAGCAAATATCTAATATATCCCAAGGTTGGCCATTGCCAGGCCATTGTGACCATTACCTTGCTAAGCTATGATGTGGCCCTGTGCTCTTTGAGTTATGGCCAGGCCATGTTTTCTTAAGCTTGGGCCTCCTCCCTTGCCTTGGGGAGGTGAATCTCCTCGTTATCTTTAATTTACTTTCTAAATAAAGAATATTTTCTAATATATAGCATATATTACATATTATATATTATATATAATATATATATATATATCCCAAGGCTAGAGAAGGACTTTCTTACCACAAATGCAACAAGATAATCCAAAAAGGAAAAAACATAACACACTCATTTTATACTGTAGGTATTTTGATACTGTAAAGCAGTAAAAAACCTACAGCCAAATGGGAAAAAAAAGAGAAAAATGCCATAAATAGATACTACCCAAATAAAATTTTTAAAATAACCAAGGTATTTAAAATATTAAACTCTGTATGTAATAATAAACATACAAATGTAACTAATGCAAATTAAAAAATACAAATTTAATAACATTGTTGGTCTAGTAATTAGAACGACGTTTTTGCTTGTTTGCTTGTTTTATATTGGCATCACATTTGGTGAGGGTGGAATGAAGTAAATGGTCACCCTTAATAGAGCTGCTGAGAGTATACCCTGATAAAAGTTTTCTGGAAAGTAATCTATCAAAGATTTTTTAAAATAACAATTTTACTTGGTAATTTATATTCTGGAAAAACTTCCCAAGAATGCTGGTGTTACTTATAATATTGACAAACGGGTACAACAGAAACGTCCTTAAGACAAAAATGGTTAAACAAAGTGTGTCACAACCTTGCAATTGTGCAGCAATTAATAGTGGTGTATTTAAAGAATATATATGTAAATAAGGAAATGCCCAACTATATTAAGCAAAAGTTGAGCATTCAAAATTATACACCATGATTCCAGTGTTTAGGATAAAAAGTGAGAACAGGCACAGAAAACAATTGGGTGGAAATATAGCCCATTATTATCCTTGGGTGATGGGGCTCAAGATAACTTTCATCTTTTTTTTTAACTTTCTGTATTCTCCAATTTCTCTACAATAGGTATGTATCATGTTTATTATTTAAGGAAATCACAAATATTATTTTAATATTTTTCTCTGCATCCATCTGCCTTTTTCACCTTCCTTCAAGTATTAAAGAAACTTGTACTCCTTTCCCTGCCAGAGGCTTACTTCCCTTGTAGCCAAGGAGCATCACTCATTTTACTAATTAATGCCTTTTTAAAGCTCTGTCTCTCCCTTCTCATATCCTTTATCTTTTCCCTTACACATGATCACAGTCCTATTGACCCCAAATAGCTGTCACTTAACTCTGTTCTCCTTCAATCACCCCTACCTTTCACCATGAACATCTTTTCAGTATAGTCTCTATCTACTTCACCTGCCTCTTTACGAACTACTCTTTAAACCATCACAATCTGGCTTTCATATCCATTGTTGACATGCTCTCCTAAAGCACACCACTTATAACTGCCTATTCCAAGTGCTTTCTACCATTCCTTAATATCTCCACACTTTTGGCAGCTTTTGCCAGTGCTCATCAAGTTCTCTTTCATGTAAGTATGGATGGCCCTTACTGCCCCGTCTACTTCCTGTTTCCTCTCTCACCTTTGCCCAAACCTTTCTTTTTTTCAAACTCTACTTATTCTACCCATTCCTAAATGATGTAGCATTTATGGTTCCTTTATCTCTTTTCTTCCTCTCTTGGTGCATCAGTCTTCTATTTCCACCTCTACAGCACATATTGCAATAGAATCCATCTCTGAGACGTGTCATGAATTATGGAATTGATGAAATTGATTAAGGGTTGCTTCTCTCTGTCTCTGTGTCAAAATCACTTCGACTCCTTCCTTCCAACCCCTTACCTGTCTCCTAAGTTCAAGTCTCACATTTCCAAGACCCTGCTCAATCTTTCCATTTCCATGCCTGGCATGCATATCAAACTCTAACTGTTGAACTGTCAGATATTTCTCACCTCCCCAAACCTTCTTCCAGACTTGTCTATTTCTATAAATAGTACCATCCATGTTCCCCTTCAAAATTCCATGGCTTGGATAAGCACATTACCTTTTACACGCTAGTTGCCAAAGCCTCCGCTTAGGAGCTTAGCATTTTTTTCCTAGAGAGAGAAGACTGCATCCTGCATCTCTGTACTGAATTGGTTCTCTGTGGAAAAGGATCTCCACTTTGGCTGTAGAACCTGTGAGTAGAAAGTTTCCCATTAACCACTGCAAGCAATATGTTGGCAGCACATTTTAGAATTCTTCTGATATATTTTCTTACTTTATTTTTCTTTCAAAAAAAGCCCACTTTGTTTCCAAAAGCTTACCACTGAGATGGAATGTTGTTAACCGAAGGAGGTCTGAAGGAAGCAGAATGATAGGAGTCAGAGTGAGTTTTGCACAGAGGCAGAGAGAGGAGCAACGCTCAAATCAATACTATAATTTATGACACATCTTAGAAATGGATTCTATTGCAACATGTACCATTGGGGAGTTGTCCATTTTTGGTTAGTCATGCTTGCTAACCAGGAGTTAAATTTTGAAAAGTACATTTAAAACTGATGCACTCTCTGAAGTTTAATGGTCTTGGGCAATCCTATGATCTCCATGCTCTAGTGAAGGTTCCACTTTACAGAAATTGGAATTATCTTCCTCAGCAATGTGAGCTTACCTTGCACACGTGCTAACAGCTGCAATCACCATCAATAGACCTAACAATGATTACTTTCTTTGGGGCTACACAGAAAAGAAGTTGCAAGAAAAATGCCCAGACATTTCTTTAAAAAGAAAAAAAATACAAATGTGCATGAAATTTTTCTTTAGTGCAATCTCCCTTTAAGAGATTGCATGGCTCACTCCTTTGCCCACATCATTTACTTCCCACACCCCTCTCCACTCTGCCTTTTCGATCTCTGTTAACAGTTCAAGTATGTGTTGCTCCATGTTGTTCTTCAGTGATAAATAATTATCTACAAGTTACACACACCCCTTATAATAAGTACTTTATAGAAATGGAATGTTTAACACAATTTTCTGAATCTTGTTTTCATACTTAACAATTCCTTATAAAAATCCTTCCAAATCACCTGGTAGAGTTATATTTTATTCTTTTTGATGTCTGCATAATATTTCACTGCAACGATGTGCGATCAGTTTCTTCAGTCATTCTCCCATTAACAGCATTCCTTTTGGTTTCATTTGTGTGCGTTTGTGTGACTACAAGCAATGTTATAATAAACATTCTTATATAGAGAGTCTTGTGCATTGGCGCTTTATTTTCATGGGGCATATTCTCAGGAATGAGACTGCTGGGGTAAAGCATATTGCAGGATCTTTTGACATTTCTTCAGAAAGAAGGAGTATCACTTTTAAACATTTTGCCTATATGATGGCTGTAAGGTGATAGCATAGTATTACTTTAATTTGAACCTCTTTGACTATTAGTGCATTTGAGCATTTTTCTTTAAGTTTGCTTCAGATACATTTGCCTCAGCTTTTTCTCCCTAATACTTGGTGGATTATTATTCTGTAAACGTGTCTCTTCACATTTTTCCTTGATTTTTCTATTAGGTTGTTTGCCCCTTCCTAGTGACTTTACAAGAGCTCTTTGCATATTAGAGATATTTTGTCTGTCCTTTGCAGTCTAAACAATTTTTTAAAACAATTATTTGTCTCTGGACTTTATTTGTGGTTTATTTTGCCATACAAACGTTTAAATTCATATAATGCCTGGTAGGCCTCTCTTTACTTTGATAGCTTCTGAGTATTTAGCTTTGGCTCTGCCGTGTACATGTACTCCAGGATTTTCCTGCAAGATCTTCATTTTGTTTATATTTATGTCTTCATTTTGGGTTTATTTTAGTATATGATGAACAATAGTGCCCCTGCAATGTTATTTTTCTCTCAAATAATGTAAGTTGCATTATCATTTATTAAATCACCCATCTTTTCCCTAATAAATTAAAATATCATTTTGTAGTACCAGATATTCAAACATGCTATAAAACCACCATAATCTAATAAAATTAAGATAGTATGCCGGGCTCGGTGGCTCAGATTGTAATCCCAGCTCTTTAGGATATCGAGGCAAATGGATTGCCTGAGCCCGTGGGTTCAAGACCAGTCCGGATGATTTGGCAAGACCTCGTCTCTACAATAAAATAAAATAAAATAAAAATTAGCTGGGCATGATAGTGTGCACCTGGAGTTTCAGCTAGTTGGAAGGCTGAGGCGGAAGGATCTCCAGAGCTCAGCAGGTCGACACTGGGGTGGCCATGAGTGTGCCACTGAACTCCAACCCGGGCGATGGAGTGAGACTCCAACTCAAAAAAAAAAAAAAAAAGATACTATAAGCATTGGACTAGATAACTAAATCAGTGGGAAAGAAAAGAGAGAGAATCACACATATGCTGCATTTGGATTTATAAATCTTGCTGAAGGGTCAAATTTTAAGAAAAGTTCTTTCTTTTTTGAGACCCCAAAGAAGAACATGGTGGTTTCATACCCAGGTCTCAGATCTGGGTTTGGATGTAGGTCCCACTACTTGGCCTTGGGGAGCAAGTCAAATCATCTTGCTCAGCTTCCTCATCTGAGAAGGGGATGCTCACCATTTTGGCATCAGGGACTGGTTTTGTGGGGGATAATTTTTTCAGGGACCGGGTGGGAGGGATGTTTTCGGGGTGATTCAAGTGTATAACATTTATTGTGCACTTTATTTCTAATATTATTCCATTGTAATATACAATAAAAATTATATGACACCATAAAAAAGAGGCACAGATGGAAGCAGTAAACAAAATAATGAGCAGGCCACATGTGGACTAAACTGTGTCAGATTCTGACTTAAAGCCTGCCACCAGATGCAGCTATATAATTGAAGTACATCAGTTCACTTGCCACTTACTGATAGGGTTTTGATACAAGTCTCTAATCAATTGCTTTATTATGGTATCTGTGCAGTCAAACCTTACTGATAATGTTAATCTGTATTTGCAGCCCCTCCCCAGCACTAGCATCACCGCTTCAGCACCACCTCAGATCATCAGGCATTAGATTCTCATAAGGAGCACGCGACTCTCACATGCACAATTCACCATAAGGTTTGTACTCTTATGAGAATCTAATGCCTCCACTGATCTGACAGAAGGCAGAGCGCAGGCAGTAATACAAGTGATGAGGAGTGGCTGTAAATACTGACTGAGTTTCACTCACTCGCCCACCACTCACCTCCTGCTGTGAAGCCCAGTTTTTAACAGGCTACAGACTGGTATCAATCCATGACTCAGTGGTTAGGGACCCCCACCCATAGGAATAGAGTGTGGATATAGGGAACAAGGCACACAAAATGCTTAACACAGTGCTTGGCACATAGGAAGACTGTAATAAAGGGTAATTTCTATTATATCCTCTCTCTTGACACCCATTCTGTTTTGTAGCACTATGTCCACTTATAACTTCAGTGTGAGTTCCTGAAGGGCAGTCACTGTGTCTTAACTCCCTCAGAATCCAGGTCACCATCAATAAAGGATTAACCACAATTGATCCTTGTAGACAATACTCTGTGCTTTGTCAGTTCTATTTTTCCCTACTATGCAGAATCTAGACTGAGTAAACCCTCTGTCCTCTGGGATGGAAGATTCCTGCCACTGGTTGTAAGGGTCAGCTTCTGTGTGTCTCTCCTTTGCTAAGACATGCCCATAGTCAGCTGTGGCTACTATTTACTGAGCATCCTTGCACGGAGCACTTTCGGCTACATTTGCCTCAGCTTTGTCTCCATAATTCCTAGCAGTACATGGAACAATGTAGGATGCACAGTGAATTGTTCTGAGAAATTTTTCTTCATTTCAATCAAATCAAGTAATTAGTGAGATAGGCATGTTTATATTTTAGAATTACTTTTAAATAGTTTAGTACTTTTGGTTATTAACATTATCACAAAACTTTGAGAAATATTCTGTGCCACTTGTTGAACAAAAAAGAGGAAAGAAGGTCCTTCTATAAATTAGTTGAAAAAGCTTCTTCTGGCATGGAAAAGTAAAATTTTGGTGAAGTTGAACCCTACTAAATAAGTCTTTAGTTAATTAATTTTTCTCTAGTGTAAGCTTTGGAGGTGAGACAGAAAGAATAGACAACAACATCAAAAACCTCAAAGTCACATCAAGAATTCCTTTAAGCAGCGTTTCCAGATACAATATAGGACTCCAAGTTAAATCTGAATTTCAGATGAACAATGAACCTTTTTTTTTTTTATAAGTGTGTCTCAAATATTGCATGGAACACCTTATACTAAACAATTATTTATTATTTCTCTAAAATGCAAATTTAAGTGAGTGTCCTGTATTTTTATTTGCTAAATCTGGCAAGCTTATTTAAAAAAAAAAAAAAAAAAAACCTATGTTTCTGGGGACATTTGAAAAATTATAACTGATTCATTTGGAACACTCCAAGTTAAAGCCCTGGAGATTTTCTATGTACACAGTTGGTGTTCAATAAATGTTTAATTGATTACAGAATCTGGATTATTAATAGTTACTTTTTGGTCACTGATTGTTTAAAGGCATGAAAATTGACTGATACAGGCTTAGAAAGAATTTTGACAATAAGGCTGCCACAAAAAGGGAGCTTCTGATTAACCCTTTCTTAACCAAACAGGAAAAGCACACCCATTTGGGAGAGCATGTCATGGTGCTGCTGGAAAACACTTAAAACATATCCTTACTTATATATGTAAGGATTCTAATTTTTAGGCTTAGTGCTTGAATATAACAACTGTGTGTGTGTGTGTGTGTGTGTGTGTGTGTGTGTGTGTGTGTGTGTGTTTGCACGTGGGGAAATGACTAGAGGGAGGGGGTAGAAGAGGCAAGACAAGAAACGTAATGCCAATGAATGCAAAACAAAACACTTGAAAACTTTTCTTCCTGCTACATTTCATGGAGAGTTAATGGCTTTCTTAAAGTACTTTTCAAAATCAGAATTGGTCAGTGCAGAGTAGCAGGCACAAATATGGCCTCTAGTGTTCTATTAATGGCGGGATCAAACGAAGAAGCTCTTCTACATGCTATTTATGAAAGGGCAGGAGAACCAATGTGATGTTTAGTTTCTTGGAGGAAACTGAAAAAAAATAATCCCATATTACCACAATACAGCATGAGTTCAATGCAAATGGAAAAGACTGGTGGCTTATTAATAGGCTCTCCCTGTTGCAAGCTGGCCTTCCCGGCTTCAGTTTGAAATTGATTATTTTAATACAGAATTCCTGAATGAAAGAGGTTCTTGGCCTTTTCCTGGGCTGTTGAATAATGTATGTGGGAGAAAGCAAATAGCAGCAGAGGGTCTCAGCTGCGGGAACAATGGCGCACACCCAGAGCTGAGGGGGCACGTTAGTTTATCATCGCCTTGTCAATCCTCCTAGCCTGGGAATCGCAGGGCAGCCTGGAAAGCAGCAGCTGCCCGACGTGTGGTGAACTGACCGGGGCACTTTAAAGAGACGACTCCATTTACCCATCTGAAAACAAGATATTGATTTTCCTCCAGCGCTCACGAGAAAAGAGCCGTCCCGAAAATATATGGAGACCACCATTTATCCAGGCTCCGCCCCCACCAATCACACCACCCCAACTGTTTTCTTGGCTTCCCCTCCACAAAGTTCCATTTTTTTCCTTCTTCACCTGGAGTGGGAAGAAAGCAACCCCCCTTTTCTGCCTTCTGTGGATACATCGCTCAGAGTGCTTTCAAGCTGAAACTAGTAAAGTACGTAATGACTGGCATCAGGAGATGTATTTTATAAATTAGAAATCAATTTTTTCCATCCACATGGAAATTACATATTACAGTAAACTTCAGGCTGGCACTTCACAGCTCTCTCACCTCAAGCTGTGTGCATCTTAAGTCATTAAGGTAAAGCTTGTAGCACCCTAGAATAATAATAACCTTCAATGTCTTAGATGGCTTTATCATGAGACTTTTTTCTTCACACATAAAAGCCTAAAAGATCAGAAGACCCAGATCAGATGAAAAAAACAATATAGCTTGTTTTGCCATAGTAAGTATCTATAAGTACTTCTTAGAATGGCAGGAGCTTGAAATCAATGTGCTAAGAGCATGGGGAGAAGTGAACTCTGAATTGAGGCAGCCAGGAGACTTGGCACCCAGGAGGTGGCTTGAACTACTCCGCAGGATTCCAGAGACTAGAAATGTGCTATTGGAGGTCAATTCTGATTTCTTTAATTGCTCATATTCTCGTGTACTCAAAGTTATCACTATCCTGAGGAGAGTGGATGCTTGATGTGGCACACTTTTCTCTAGAGAGATAAGAGGAATGGAGTAATGAGGGGTGCCCCTCCAATCCTCACCAACATTCAGTCACCAAAAGCAGAGGTTAGACAGAAACTCCTGATGCTGAATTCCCAAAATAGCTTGTTTTTTTATAGACAATTCCCTATACTCACTACTACCATGGGAAATCTCATAGAAATCTAGGGAAGACCAAGGAAAAGGATGGAGTGGGGCAAGTGGAATGAGAGAGAAAAGAAAAACAACTCTTGGAAAAGCAAATAGGAAAACCTATCCATAACTGCAGTAAAGGTAGGTCAGAGATGGCAAGTGCTGGCCTTAACCCGTGTATTTACCCCACCAGGATCCAGAAATGCAAGCTGAACCTTGTGAGTGGGGCCCCAGTTGTTGAGCTCTCTGTTATGCTAAACAAGCACCGGAGGTAGACTGGCCCAACCATCTGCTAGAGACATGCATAAATCGAGGGAAGGTAGAGCAGTACAGCATGTGTATAATGTGGAGTACATGGGAAAAAGCAAAAGCACGTCATTAAAAAGCAGCAGAAAGCTACCAGAGAACAGAACGTGGTGGGCAGAGATTAGTGTTCCAATTATTATCAATGTTAATAACCACACGCGGGGAACTCCGGGTTCTCTTGTTATTCATCACACACAAGCTTCTGACAGTGCAGGGATGGGAGAGCTAACTCAGCCACTAGAATTTTTATCATTTATTTGATTTTATGATACTTTCCCCACCTGGACAAGTACTGGATGGTGTACAGCTTTTTTTTCAGTGTATATGTTTTCTATTATAACTTTAATAGCATATATATAATTTTATATGTATATGTATATATATATATATATATATATATATATGAAAATAATCCACCCAAACACATCCCCTGTTGACATTTTGATCTATGTTTTGGTGTTCTTGGTTGATTTTTTTCCTTGCCTTCACTGTTCTTACAAGTTATTGTCTTTTTTCCCCCACTTAACATATAGGTAGTTTAAAATTATTATATGGTCTTTGAATTTGGTTCATTTAAATAATACATATATTTGAAAGTTTTAGTAGTAACTAAAGTTAGACTTATGTTTTGGTATTTAATATTCCTTAACTATTTAAAGGTATTCTTATTTTGAGAGAGGAAAGGAGAAAAGAAAAAAAAAAAACCGGGGTGGGGAAATCCCTGGCCCAAACAAGGAGAGCATGTGCCAGAGTCATACCATCCTGAGGGATAGCCTATATCTGCGACTCCAAACTGGCAGCTCATTTCAGTACTAAGATATGTTTTGTCAGGATCAAAGAGCTTTTTTAAAATGTTGATTGTAACTGCTTTTAAGTAGAGCATACATTCTCCAGTTTGCTACAAATCCTACCACGTTTTATTGTGTAGTCTTTCACTCTGGTCCCTGAAGGCATTTACACTTATAACCCCTATTGTGACTTTAAGATATCCTGAAAGGTCTCATCTCCCAGCAGAATCCTCTAAACAAGTGGATCATAACTTTGAGTAGTGTTTCTCTCCAGGAGATATTTGGCAGTACTTAGACACATTTTGGCTGTCTTAAGCCAGGGATGCGAGGTAACACTACTGGCATCTAGTGAGTTGAGACTAGTAAACATCCTACAATGCACAGCAGGAAAGTTCCTCACAATTATCCAGCCCAAAATGTCAAGAGTGCTGAGATCAAGAAAACTTGCTCTAAATCAGGGCTGGGACTTGCACCATTATTAGGACTTTCTTCTTCCAGGTTAAAATTTTGGTCCTTTGGAGAATGCAAATCCCACTGAAAGGAGTTATATTTTATGCTATTGGCTACTTACTTACACGGGGACTATGAAAAATAATCTGTGAACGAAATTGGACAAATGTCCAGGGAGAGAAGAAGAGGGAAAATAGGACATAGAGGACACAGAGCACAGGTTCTAATGGTAGACTTCACCAGTTTACAATCAGGATTGTTTCAGGCAGGGAGCTCTCATCAAATTCCTCTTAGTACCCCCACCATTACTAGTCATGCCACACAATCTAAAGCCGATTAATTGCTCCATAAGAAGCACTGAACTCACTGCTTTACATGTATGATCACACTGCATCCTCACAATAATCCTGTGAGACAGATGTGGAAATTGAGACTCAGGGGAATAAGTAAACAGCTCTAAATCACACATATAGTAAGCAGTAGAACTGAGACTCAGAATCTTGCTTTGCACACTCCACAGATCAAACTCTAAGCCAAGAGTAAGGGTCAACATTTACCAAAAATTTACACCAAACCAGACACCATGTTGAGTGCTTTACTCACATTATCTTACTTAATCTTTACAAAATCCTGAGGGGTATATATTATGATCATCCCTGTCAAATAAGTGAGGAAACTGAGAGTTAGGTAAGTCTCAAAATTAGACCTTTAACACCAAGTCTGTTTGACTTCTGAAGTCTAAAGTTAGTCAAAGTATGAAACTTCAGCCCATGGTGCCCTTGCTGATATTGGAGAGAGGGATGTATACTGGTCAGAGCACTGATCTTATATCAGAGGACCTACTCTGAAGTTTTGGATGTGCCAAGAAAATCTTAATGGGTGACCTCAGTCAAGTCCCTAGAATCAGGGCTCCTGTCTAATTCTCAAGGGAAGGAGGGAATCAGAGCCAGATGAGCCATGGTTTCCTACAGGCAGCTTCAATATACTTAGAAGAAGTGCTCCTGTCCAAGGACAAAGTAATGAGGAAACCCAGTCAATCTGGTGAGAGCATTTTCAGTCAAAGAGGCTGAACTAAAAAGACTGAGCTGTTCCAGTTCAAAGGGCAGCCATGAACCATTTAGAACTTCCAAGATAGAAATATGTAGGTTAATCTTGAGTTCATATTGTCCTTCAACCTTCAAATTCTGTTTCCGTAATCTGAGCAACTTCAAACTCAATGTCTACTACTAACAATGCCTAACAAAGTCACGATTTTCTAAAACATAAATTGGTGATGGTACCTACCCAATTGTAAAGTAGTGTTATTTAGGGATTTGAGGATTTTTGCTTCCTTTATCACTAATGAGAATATCCCCTTGGATCTTTTTACCTGGGCTGACAGGGACTTTTCAGTTAGTGCAGAGGAAAGACAAATTATAATGGGATATCATTTAGATAACCCAGTATGTTCATTTGTTAGTCAAGAATATTTTAAAGGATACAAATAATCAGCCAGATGAAGAGATGCATAGGGTGAGATTTATGGTAGCAATGCATAGGATGTTAAATTATGGTAGCAATGTATAGCATGATGTTCACTCAAAAGATGGTATTAATCAAAGATAGACAAGTGGAACCTCATCAAACTGACGAGCTTCTGCAAAGCAAAAGAAACCATCAAGAGAGCAGGGAGACAGCCCACAGAATGGGGAAAAAACATTTGCCAACTGTATATCTGACAAAGGCCTAACATCTAGGATCTACAAGGAACTCAAATGCACCGAAAGGAAAAAAAAAATTTTTAAGTGGGCAAAAGACATTAATAGACACTTCTCAAAAGAAGATATATGGGCAGCCAACAGACATAGAAAAAGTGCTCAGCCTCATTAATCATCAGAGAAATGCAAATCAAAACCACATTGAGATACCACCTAACCACAGTAAGAAGACCATCATTCAACAAACAACAACAGATGCTGATGAGGATGCAGAGAAAAAGGAACACTTCTACACTGCTGGTGGGAATGCAAACTAGTGCAACCTCTTTGGAAGACAGTGTGGTGATTCCTGAAAGAACTAGAAATTGACCTTCCATATGACCCAGCAATCCCCCTATTGGGAATATACATAGAGGAACTCAAATCATTCTTTAAAAAAAAAAAAAAGCCGGGCTCAGTGGCTCAGCCTGTAATCCCGTGCTTTGGGAGGCTGAGGTGAGTGGATTGCCTGAGCCCGTGGGTTCGAGACCCGCCTGGGCAGCGAGACCTCATCTCTACAATAAATAAAAAAAATCAGCCGGCGTGGTAGCGCATGCCTGTAATTCCGGCTACTTGGAAGGCTGAGGCGGAAGGATCGCTGGAGCCCAGCAAGTGAGGCTGCGGTGGCTGGGAGCGGCCACTGCACTCCAGTCTGGGTGACAGAGTGAGACTCCAGCTCAAAAAAAAAAAAAAAGACACCTGCCACATATGTTTGTTGCAGCTCTATTCACGATAGCAAAAACTTGGAACTAACCATGCTGGCCAATGAAGCTGCACATACAAAATGTGGTACATATACGCAGTGGAATATTATGCAGCTATAAAGAAGGACAAACATATGGACTTCACAGCAACTTGGATGGATTTAGGGTCAACCATACTCAGTGATCTATCACAGAAACAAAGAACAGAGTACCATATGTTCTCACTCATAAGCAGACCTTGAACAATTATCATAACACTATAAGAAAGGGATTGGAAGTAGTGGGAAACTGCCAGGGGATTTGAGATGGGATTGACAGTTGAGGGAAACAGCCAGGGGAGGGAGGGGCACACCTCACCAAAAAGAGTACCTGCATAATGAACGTTTGTATACCTAACCCTGAATTGTACCCCACATCTTTATAAGAAAAAACAATAATATTAATGTGTATACATTTTTGGCACTGTCTATATTAAAAATCATTGTATTTCTACACATTGCAATGATAATCTGAAAATGGATTAAGAAAATGATCTACATTTAATAGCTTCTTTCTTTTACCCCTTAACTGTTTTTCTCTGCTGGAGCAATTTGTTTCCTCTTCTTTATTTTTTTTTCTAAGTCCACAGTTGTTTGTCTTTCCTCAGATATCCTCCTTTTATTTTTCTTCTCTGCTTCTTCTTCCTTTCTTCCTTCCTTTCTTCCTTTCTTTCTTTCTTTCTTTCTTTCTTTCTTTCTTTCTTTCTTTCTTTCTTTTTTATCCAAGTCACCCGTTTAATCTCCTATTCACCTTCACCCTGTGTAGAAAGCATAGCTGTGCTGGGTTATCTTGGGTGGGTGGAACCACAGGAACTAAGTAGTGAATGAATATACATTAGAATCATAACTGTAAATAAAAAGAATTTGGCCAATGTCCATTAGAAATAATAGCCTAGTCATATAAAGAAAAAAAGAAAGAAAATGATCTAATTTCGAATACCATTTAAAAGAATAAAATACTTAAGAATAAATTTAATCTAATGCAAGATGTGTATACTAAAAACTACAAAACATTGCTGAAAGAAATTAAGATAAGTGGAAAGACATCCCAGTTCACAGATTGGAAAACTAAATATTCTTAATATGGTAGTATTTCTCAAATTAATCTTCAAAATCAAATGCAATCCCTATCAAAAATCCCAGCTGGCTTTTGGGGGAAGAATTGGCAAGCTGATCCTAAAATTCATAAGAAAAATATAAGGAACCCAGAATATCCAAAACATTTTTTTTAAAAATAGAAGAGCAAATTAGGGAACTCATGCTTCCCAATTTCAAAACTTACTACAAAGCAACAGTAATCAAGACTGTGTAGTACTGACATAAGTCTAGGCAGATAAATCACTGGAATAAAACTGAGTCCAGAGATCAACCCTTAAACTAATTTGACCAACTCTTTAGTCAATTAATTTTTACAAGGGTGTCAAGACAATTTAATGACAAAAGTATTGTCTCTTCTACAGTAATAAGAGGTGGGACATTTAGGAAATAATTAGACTGTCTCATGAATGGATTAGTCTCCTTATAAAAGGGCTTGAGGAAGGGGAATTTGGTGTCTTGTGCTTCTGCCCTTCTGCTGTGTGAAAATATCAAGACACCGGGAATGGACCCTCACCGGACACCAAACCTGCCAGTGCCTTGATCTTGAACTTTAGAGCCTCCATAACTATGAGAAATAAATGTTTGTTCTCTATAAATTACCCAGTCTCTATTTTTGGGGGGTTTTTTTCAGTTGGAGTCTCATTCTGTCACCCAGACTGGAGTGCAGTGGCATGCTCCCAGCCACCGCAGCCTCAACCTGCTAGGCTCCAGTGATCCTTCCACCTCAGCTGGAACTATAGGCATGCGCTACCACACCTGGCTAATTTTTTTTTTTTATGTATTATAGAGATGAGGTCTCGCCAAGTTGCCCAGGTGGGTCTCAAACCAGCGGGCTCAGGCAATTCACTCACCTTGGCCTCCCAAAACGCGGGATTACAGGCTGAGCCACCGAGCCCGACTGTCTCTGGCATTTTGTCATAGCAGCGCAAAGACATCAGATTTATTGATAATTGTCAAAAACTAGAAGCAAGCAAGACATTCTTCAATAGATGAATAGATTTTTTTTAAACTGGGGTAGATCCATAAAATGGAAACTGTTCAGCAATAAAAAGAAATGGACCATGAAGTCCAAAAATACATAGAATAACTTTAAATGCATTTTGCTAAGTGAAAAAACCCAATCTGAAAAGGCTGTATGATTCCAACTATATGACCTTCAGAAAAAGGTAGAATTGTACACAGTAGAAAGATCAGTGGGTACCAGGGGTTCAGGAAGATTGGGGGAGGGATGAATAGATGGATCACAGGAGATTATTATGGCAGTGAAATTAATATAATTAATAATAGGGGAAACTGTGTTAGAAAAGAAAACAATATATGGGAACTCTCTGTACTTGTACAATTTTTCTGTAAATAAAAAAACTTACATAAAACTTAAATCTATCAATAAAAAAGACACCCTACAGAATGAGACAAAATGTTTGTAGATGATATATCTGCTAGAGTCTAATATCCAGAATACATAAATAACCCTTAAACTCAATAATAAAAAGACACATAATCCAATTTTAAAATTAGCAATGGGTCTGAATAGCTATTTATCCAAAGAAGATGTACAAACAATCAATAGACATGGAAAGATGCTCAACATGGAAATACAAATCAAAATCACAGTGAAATATCATTTCACTTCCACTAAGATGGCTGTAATTAAAGACAGAAATAACTAGCCAAGAATGTGGAAAAACTGGAACACTCTTACATTGCTGGTGAATATGTAAAATGTTGCAGCCACTTTATAAAACAGTTTGGCAGTCTCTTAAACTTAAACATAGAGTTACCACATGACCCAGCAAATCCACTCCTAGATATATATTCAAGAAAATTGAAAACATATTTTCCTGCAAAAATTTAAACAAAAAATGTTCATAGCAGCACTATTCACAATAATCAAAAGTGGAAACAACCCAAGTGTCTGTCAACCAATGAATGAATAAAATGTAACCTAACAGTTTTGGAATATTAATCAGCCAAAGAAAAGAACAAGGTACTAACACATGCTACAATATAGGTGAATCTTGAGAACACCATGTTAACTTAAAGAAGCTGGTCACAAGTACCATTTATTGTACCATTCCATTTATATGAGATATCTGGAATAGGTAAATTCATCCAGACAGAAACAGATTACTGTTTAGCATAAGCTAGAGAGAGAGGCAATGCCAATGTGTACTGGGCTTCCTTTTGGTGTGATAAACATCTTATAGAATAGATCGTGATTATAGTTACATAACAATCTAATATATTAATGCTACTGAATTGTATACCCTAAAAGTGTGTATTTTATGGTATGTGAATTATCTGCTAATGAAATGTTTATGTGATATCACTTTGGCCGTATTCAATTTGTCAGTAATAAATTATTACATCCAGATCATATACAAGTGAAGAGGTGCTGGAGTCCAGCTCCAGGAGAGAGTCAGGGCTTGAGACGGGGGAATCGTGAAGCGGCGAAAAAGAAAAGACGAACACGACAGGATCCTTCTTCCTGGGGAGAGTTCAAGACTCTGCCAGTTTTTATTCAATTCTTACAAGCTTATATAGTCTTTTTTACTGACCCCCCTACCCACAATGTGTATCCCATGTTACACATTAAATGTTTACATCATGTTTTTTCTTTTGTTTATGGGGAAGTTGACCTTTACAAGTTTCATTTTGTTCCTTCCTGCTACCGGTGGTGTAACAAAATACCAGTTGCCAATTTATCAGCCACATCCTGTGACCTCTAGGCCAACTGAATCTCTTCCCTTCACTATTCTATTTCTTTTCCTTTACTAATCTATTTTCTTAATTCTACCCAGTTTACATTTTATATTTCTAAACAAAACTTATGTCTAAATCTACACATATATATGAAATTAATCTTACTTCTAATCCTAAATGTATTTAATTTTAAAACTACATTAAGTATAATTTTAAGTTTACCTTAAAATTTAATTATTTCCTATTCCTTCTATTTAACTAATACCTACATCTATAATAAACATTTATGTTTTAATTATAACTGCTATTTATCTAACCCTTACTTTAATTTTAACCTTCTTTCTAATTAAACTATAATATTTCTTAAATCAAAAGTCATGTCTGTGACTTGTTTTTCCCAAAAACACCTGTTTGTGGAGATACTCTCTCTCAATTTCCCACTTCCTCATCAATCACAACTGTCAATGTTGTTACTTATAAAGGGTGTGAGGAAGTACTTGTTTTTCCTTTTTAGCTAAAGGTTTCAAAATTTGCATTCCCTTGTCCCTTCAGGGGGGAAATTTTTGCTGTTGAGCCTTTTTTACATTTCTATACATGGGTTTACTGCTAATTCCACATCCTTGCACATTCTAAGGGACACCCTTTTTGCCTCCAATCTCACCTCCATTATGCCTATGTATAATTTTTGCTGTCAAATGCCATCATCCATTTGCGCATCTATTATCTCAACTAAAGAGGGAATACTCTCAAGCCTATGCATGCAATCCTTCAAAGTTAGGGAAGGTCCATCAACAGGATCCATGGGGCTTTGCCTCCGTCATGGCTGCATTTTACTGGGGCCTTGCTCCCAGCCAGCGTTTTTCCTGTTTTCATGTCCCTTTTACCTTACTTTTACTAGTGATTGCGGCTCCCAGCAAAGAGAATTATATAATGGTATGAATACAAGGAGACAGCAATCACTGAAAACCATTTAGAGTCTGTCCATCACAGCCATTAACAAGTATTACTCTAAAAAGGGTCCATAGGATCCACCAGAGGCCAACAAGATCAGTGGCATAGAATAGAATTAGAAGCTCTGGTCGATCAAAAAACTGGTGATATTGCTGAGAAAGCATAATTTGGCTTGTGTGAGATGACAAGAAGACATGGTAATACTTTGTCTCTGGAAAATCAGAGTCCAAATTTGGGAGGGCCAAAGGGAGAAAAAAGAAACAGATTCATGGGAGCACTGTAATAAATAAAGTTGTGGGTGTTCCTTATGTGACCTCTGCCATACTCAATAGTCTTTTCCCCTATGCCCAGGTTTATGCTGAAGATGGTTGTTTTCAAAAGATGGTCCATGGAGTCCTTGCATGCTTATCCCCTAAGAAACTTCTTTAGCAGACTTATTTAATCATACTGTTAAGCACAGGGCAAAATATGCACATTTTAATAGCCTCATCAGGTGAATCTTATACACATTCAAGTTTGAACCAGAGATATCAAGGTTCTAGCTATGGCAACTGACAAGTTTGAAATATGGCTGTAAAACTTTCTAGCTGGTATCCATGGGCAAGTTATATAAACCCTCTGATTTTTGGTCCCTTCACCTATAAAATGAAAATAATAATAATGCCTATCTCATAGAGTGATAACTAAGTGAATTTTTATGACTAAATGAGCTATATGTAAAGACCTTATGTATAGCAGTCAATTAATGGTAATTATTATTTATAAAGCAAAAGCCAGGTTTTCTATTCTTTCACTCTTATTCCCAGTAAACAATTGGCTATTATTAGCATAGGGGAACACTGAGAGGCATTGTGGTATAGTAAAATGAACAGGAGATCTGGAAGGGGTCAGATCTGGATTAAAATCCTAGCTCTGTCATTTTAAGTTATCATAAATAAATCACAATCTCTGTGAGTCTCAGTTTCCTGTGATGATAACAGTATTTATATCCCAGAGAGTTGTGAGAATTAAATTAGATAATCCATTTAAAGCACTTTGAATGCAGTAAGCACTTATTATACAATGCTAAAATATGTCTATCCCCCCACCTCTCCTGATCCATCACTGTAGTAATCAAAAGGATTGATTGGCTAAGAATGATGTAGGTATAGCCCATGAAAAATTTTCTTAGAAGTCTAGTTTAGTCATTTCTACCCAGTTTAGATTTTGTCATTCATAGTTTTCTGAACTTGGAACATTTTACTATATGGTCTCTTCTAACCATGATGTCTGTGTTTGCAAATCTCACCAAAATTCTGCTTATTGAAATAGATAATAATTTTCAGCTGATGATTATCATTACCTATCTCTTTTTCTGTCTGACCAAAACTAAACATGTTCCTAGTCCAGAATTTCAGAATGATCCAAGTTTTCCACAAAGCCATGTGGCAGACATGTTGCCATCATTAATAAATCTAAAGATCTAAATATATCACATCAGTACTTAAGTAGTCACCTTTCTACCTTATCAAGACTAGGATCCAAATACAAAATTTCTGTCAGTTAGAAGGAATAAATTCAAGAGGCTTATTGTACAACATGGTGACTATAGTTAATAACAATGTGCTGTGTTCTTGATAATTGCTAAGAGAGTAGAGTTAACAATGTGCTGTGTTCTTGATAATTGCTAAGAGAGTAGATTTTAAGTGTTTTCACCACAGAAATTAAGTATATGAGGTAATTCATATGTTATTTAGTTCAATTTAGCCATATTTCACAATGTATACATATTTCAAAACAATATATCATATATGATAAATATATCATTCTTATTTGTTAACTTAAAATTAATAAATGCACTTAAAACAGACAAAAAAACTAGAGTTCATTAATAAATGCTTCATAAAATGACACTGGTCAGTCAGTATCTATCCTCTTAAGAGAGAAGTAGAGATGTGTTTGCAAGAACCTGCAACAAAAAGCAGTATCTTGTTAAGTGTCATATGAATGGTATAGATGTCACATTTTATGGGAGCTGTGAGGAAGAAGAAAGGGAACAGAAGTGGAGAAGCATATTAGACTCTCCAGGAGCAGGTGTACCTTGGAAAAACATTTAAGATAACTGTAATTTTCATAATACAAACTTAAAGAAAATTAAATCTATACTACATAATTGGATGGGGTCAATATGTGATGACAGAGTAAAAAAAGAGTGGTTGTGGTCATGAGTTGAAACAGGTCAAAAAACCCTGGCAGACAGACTAAGTAAGCACTTAGACTTGGAATTTTATAGCCATTCTATTCAGTCAACAGATATTTGTTGAGCATGTATTATATGACAGACATTTTTCTTGGCACTGGGGAGATAGCAGGGAACAAGATAGATGACACCTACCTTGGGCAAGACAGTTAACCTCTCTAAATCTCAGGGTTCTCGCCCTTAAAAAGGAAAAATAATGTTTATTATTCTTATCTCATAGGGTTGCTCCGAGTATTAAAGAAGGACAATGCATATAAGGTATTTTTTACATTGTCTGCTGCAGAGCAGACACATAAGAAATGAAATAATTAGCCTGTTGGGGGGGATAAGTGGGTCATCAGCTTGGCTGTGATAAATGTATATGGCAGAGACAAAAGGAAGATGTTCAAGAAGAGAGAATAACATTAATTAATTAATTAAGCCATTCATGCAGATAAACTTTTTGAGGGTCTGTGACATTGGCATTCATAGGCATATTCCACTTACATGAATTCAGCTATATACACTAGGAGAAAACTGGTTAGCTAGTATAAGCAAGTTTTCCCACATTGCACTCAGTTAATATATACCCTGGACTGAGTGTGACATGAAAGGCATAAATTTGTTCTTTCATCTCTTAGTGTGAACATCTTGCTTGGCTGAGTATCATCATTTTGTTTACAGATACATATGTTTCATATAGTGTGGTCAACTATAAGTGTAAGCTAGTTACTTAATTTAAGAATCAAATAAAATAACAACCTAGTCATCTTCTCCTACACTGTAAGAAAAGTTGACACTACTGAACTTTCTAAGGAAAGCATATCATTCTCCAATGTGACACCTTCCTAAGGCATTACCAAAAGTAACTTTGACCATGTGATATTCATTTTACATGCTGACTAGGATCTGTCTCATGTGTAAGGAGTGACTTCACTATGTATGCTAGGCATTATGCTAGATGATGAAGCTACATTGATTTAAAAAGAAATATGTTAATGTAGAAATCTGTGTCTGGTAAGAAAAAAGAAAGAAAAAAAACTTGCAAACATAAAAACAAAATAAACACATTTTCAGAAAACCAAACTTGTTGTCATCACATGCAACCTATGAAAACACTAAGGAAAGACTTTTCAGGCTAAAACATTAAAAAACAAGATGAAAATTCAGACATAAGCTAGGAAATGAAGCAGTGAAAATACTAAATAGGTAGTAAATATAAAAGATTTTTTCTTTCATTTAATTTTGTAAAGGTAATTGAATGTTGAAAGCAAAGAATAACAACATATTTGGGATAGCCATGTGGTAAGTGAAAGTAAAACATATAATAATGATAGCACTAAGGAGAAAAGTGGTATAAACGTAGCTATTTTTGTAATATTATTATATGTTAAATGTTATGTTATTATTTCTGTATAGAATGTAATATGTTAAGGATGCATATTGTAATCCCACAACAACTAAAAATAATAATAATAATAACACAAAAAGCTATTGTTAAAAAGCCAGCAGAAAAAATAGAATCGAATGCAAAAAATAATTAGCCCAGAAAGACAGGGAAAAAAGAAAAAAAAATGTATCAAATAATGTAGGGAACAAACAGAATATGTAAAGAAGTTAGATTCAGACATAGCCATAACAATAATTTCATTCAATATAAACGGATTAAACACTCCAACAAAAGACAGAGTTTGATGAACTTGATTTTTAAAATCAATATCCAATTATATGCTCTTAACAAGAAACGTACCTAAAATATAGAAACACAACTTGGTTGGAGGGCCAAAACAGCTGACTGAAGACATTGCATGACTGCGCTCTCACAAAAACATCCTAACTGGAGGAGCAAACTTAGAGCTTTGAAGGTTGGCCCAAAAGCCCAAGCTGACGTTTATTGGATAGTCACCTTGGAACATGAAGGACGGACACCTCCAAGCCCCAGTCACCCTTAGAAGCAGACCTGTCACAAGATAAGGAGAGTGCTCTTAGAGAAGACAGGGGTGAGTGAAAGGGACAGCTTTTTTAAAAAAACACCTCACACAAGCCTCTGCAGTCCTAGCCAAGGGAAAGACAGCCCAGGCCCTCCTCCTGCACCCCTCCTACACCAGCCAGGCACAGAGAGCTGCCTGGAATAGGGAAAGAGTCAATGGTGGGATTCACATGAAGCACAGGGAATCCCTGTTCCTGGTAAGCTCCAGTGCCAGTGGCCTCCAATGTCCTTCATGGAGAGGCTCTGCAGGAAACACAATGCAGGAGTGGTCCACTTAGTATGGATGGTCCCCTATCCCTCCCTCTCCATCCCCCAGCAGGGGCAACGTGCCCACTTCAGGGATGTTTCTCCAGTGAACTGGTATTCCAGACGCAGGATGGCATTCCAGGGCCATAGATGTGGCTTGTCCTCAGGGGGTCATCATCACTGCAATAGCCCCTCCCATAGAGCAGAGCAGGGGAAGTAGAAGGCAGTGAATCTCTGCACAGCAAGGCAGTAGTGGCCCCATCTACCTACCTGTGGACTGAAGGAGAAATACGATTCTTCACCAAAAATCAGCTGCTTCCCTTCTACCCCAGCATGAAAGGGGCAGTACCGCCTAGATGACAGGAGGCCATTTCACTCCAAGAGTGGCCTGGGCCACAGTAGAGCCAGGCAACCCCCCGACCACCTGTCAATGCTGCTGACCAGACACATTAGCTGCGGAGGGGTCCCCTGAAGACCCTGGGCAGCCAGAGCCCATGGTGCTTGTGCCAGAGGGAGGGGAAAATTGGAAAAAAGTACTTGTCCCATCCTTGCCAGATGGCACCAGTGAGGCAGTGCCAAATAGGTTCCCCCCAGCTCACTACCCTTCCTGTCACTTCTGTCTCTCTCTCCCATGGGTAGACCAAAGTAAAGAAGTCAGGGGGACATAAACTGTCGCTCTAAGAGCAGCAAGTTTATCTGATAAAAATATAAGAAAAAAAGAGAAGCGTTTGCTCTCACAGATGAGGAAAAACCAAAGAAAAAAACACCAACAATCCCAAAAGCCATAGGGGGCCAACACCCACAAAGGAGCCTCCCAAATTCCAACTAATGGAACCCATCCAGAATGACCTGTCCCTGATAACAGAGAGAATTCAGAGTATGAATGGAAAAGACACTCAGTGAGATCCACGAGAAAATGGACATTCAAGTCAAGTAGGCCATAAAAACAATGTGGGAAGTGAAAACTGACCTGACCATTCTAAGAAAGAACCAAACTGAACTTCTGGAAATGAAGAATTCTATTCTGGAATTTCAAAACACAATAGCAAGCCCCAACAGCAGAATTGAATAGGCAGAGGAAAGAATCTCAGAGCTTGAGGAATGAATTATTGAACTAACCCAGTCTGACAAAAACAAAGAAAAAAGACTTAGGAGAAATAAGCATAGCCCATGGGAGATCTGAGATTATTATGTAAAGAGAACAAATCCATGATTAATTGGCACCCTCAAAAGAGAATGGGGAACAGAACACCCTGGAACAAGTCCTCTAAGATGTCATCCAGAAAAAATCCCTTATCTCACTAGAGAGGTGGCAATGTAGATGTAACAGATTCAGGGGAACTCCTGTGAAGTATTACATTAGAAGATCATCCCCAAGGCACTTAACAGTTCAACCTGTCAAGGTGATCATAAAGGAAAAATTCTAAAACTATCTAGAAAGAAAGGACAGATCACCTACCAAGGAAGACCCATCAGAATTGCAGCAGAACTCTCAGCAAAAACTTTATAAGCCTTAAGGGACTGGCTGGGGTCCTACCCTTTAACAGTATTAAAGAAAAGCAATTCCAGACAAGAATGTCCTACTATGCCAAGCTAAGTTTCATAAATGAAAGAGAATTAAAATCCTTCTCAGATAAGTCCCTAAGATAATATGCCACCTCCAGACCAGCCATTCAGGAGATGCTTAAATTTTTGAGCAGAGCAATACAACACCAGTTTCACCCATTGTAAAAGCATAAGTAAGTACTGAGTTTGCAGACCATACAAATCAGTCATAAAACCTAAAACGCAAAGCAGCCTCTTACAAGCAATATGACAAGAAGAAACCCCTGCATATCAGTAATTAGCTTAAACATGAAAAATCTGAATGTTCCACTCAAAAGGCACAGAGTAGAAAATTGGATAAAGAGACATAACTCAGCTTTTTGCTACCTTCATAAAATCCATCTCACTGCGAATGATACCCACAGGCTTAAGGCAAAGGGCTGGAGAAAGATCTTCCAGGTAATTGAAAACAAAAAAGGACAGGAGTAGCTATTCTTATAGCTGACAAAACAGACTTCAAACCAATACAACTTACAAAGGACAATGAAGGGTACTACATAATGATAAAAAGGCTCAGCTCACAAGGAAAAATATCAATCTTGAATGTATATGCACTCAATATAGGATCACTCAGATTTATAAAACAATTGCTAATTAAACCAAGAGAGGACACAAACAGTCATGCAATTGGAGTTGGAGCCTTTAAGATCGCACTAATAGTCTCAGACAGATCATCAAGGCAAAAAACTGACAAGGAAATCTGGAACCTTAACTCAGATAACAGTGGAATTAAAATAAATATCATCACCAACAGAAATCATTCAAAATACATGAATACATGGAAAATAAACAATGTGCTTCTGAATGACTTTTGGGTTAATGTAGGAATCAAGAGAGAAATAAAAAGATACCTAGAAACAAATGAAAACAAAGACACAACATATCCAAACCACTGGAAAACTATGAGTCATGCTAAGAGAGAAGTTTATAACATTGCATGCACATGTCAAGAAACCAGAGAGATCTTAAGTAAATAATCTAATATCCCATGTAAGTGAGCTGGAAAGACAAAAACAATCCAATTCCAAAATCAGTAGAACAATAGAAATCATCAATAAAAATTACAGCTACGTGAAATCGAGACCAAAAAAAAAAAAAAGTACAAAGGATCAATGACATGAAAAGCTGGTTCTTTGAAAAGATAAATAAGATTGACAGATATATGACCAGATTAATAAAAACAAGAGGCAGAAATTTTGAAAAAACACAATTAGAAATGAAAAAGGCAATGTAACAAGAAATACAAAATATTATCAGCGATTACTATGAACATATTACTTGTATGCAAATAAGCTAGAAAATCTAGAGGAAATGGAGAAATTCCTGGAAACACATAACCTCTCAAAATTGAAAGAGGAATAAATCGAAATGCTAAACAGACCTATAATAATATAAGAATTAACTCAGTATTAAAAAACATCACTGCCAATATAAGCCCTTGGCCAGATGGTTTCTCAGCAGAATTCTACTACATGTACAAAGAAGAGCTGATACAAAGCCTATTGAAAGAATTCCAAGCAATCAAGAAGGAAGGAATTCTACCTAGCTCATTCAATGAAGCCAATATCATCCTGATACCAAAAAATGGCAAAGAATCAAAAAGAAAGAAAATTTCAGGCCAATTTACCTGATTAACATAGATGCAAAAATTCTCAACATGATTCTAGCAAATTGCATCCAACAACACATTATAAGGTACATACATCATGACCCAGTGGGCTTCATTCCCAAGATGCAAGGCTGGTTCAACATATGCAAATAAATCAATGTAATTCATCACATAAACAGGTGTAAAACCAAGAACCACATGATAATGTCAATAAACACAGAAAAAGCATTCAATAAAATCCAACATCCCTTCTTGATAAATACTCTCAAACACCTAGGAATTGAAGGAACATTCCTCAAAATAATTAGAGCCATCTATGACAAATCCGCAGTCAACTTCATACTTAATAAGCAGAAGCTGGAAGCAATCCCCCTAAGAACTGGAATAAGATGAGATTGTTCACTCTCACCCCTCCTATTTAACCAATGGAACAGGACAGAGAATCCAGAAATGAAGCTGTAAACCTTCTACCAATGCATCTTTGACAAAGTTAACACAAACAAACACTGGGGGAAGTAATTCATATTTGGCAAATAGTGCTGGGGAAACTGGCTAACCACATGCAGAAGAATGAAACTGGACCCCTACCTACCATCATATACAAAAATTAACTCAAAATGAATCAAGGACTTAAGTGAGAAATCTCAAACTTAAAGAATCTTAGAAGAATACTTAGGGAACACCCTCCTGGACATCAACCTAGGCAATATATTCATGGCCAATTCCTCAAAAGCAAATGCAGCAAAAACTAAAATTGACAAGTATGAATTTATCAAGCTAAAAATTTTGCACAGCAAAAGAAACCATCAAGAGAGTAAAAAGACAACACACAGAATGGGAAAAAATATTTGCAAGATATGCATCTGACAAAGGCCTGACATCTAGGATCTACAAGGAACTCAAATGACAGGGGGGAAATAGCCCCATTAAAAAATGGGTAAAGGACATGTACAGTAACTTCTCAAAGGATGACACATAAGCAGCCAATAAACAAATGAAAAAATATGCAGCTTTACTAATCACCAGAGAAATACAAATCAAAACTACATTGAGATGCCATCTCACCCTGGTCAGAATGGCTATTATTTAAAAAGTAAAAAAACAGAACAAAACAGGTGTCTCTCCACAAGACTGCGGAAAAAAGAATGCTTCTATACTGTTGGTGGGAATGTAAGCTAGTTCAATTTTTGTGAAAAGCAGTGTGGTGATTTCTCAAAGAACTTAAAATTGAGTTACACTTCAATCCTGCAATCCCACTCCTGGGAATATACTCAGAGGAACATAAATTGTTCTACCAAAAAGACACCAGCACAAACATGTTTATTGCAACACTATTCATAATAGCAAAACATGGAAACAACCAAGATGCCCATTGAAAGTGGACTAGATAAAGAAAATGTGGTACATAAACATGATGGAATACTATACAACCATAGCGAAGAACAAAAGCATGCCATTTGCAGCAAATAGCTGCAGCTGGAGTCCATTATTCTAAGTGATCAATCCAAGAAACAAACAAACAAAAACCTGAATACCTCATGTTCTCACTCATAAGTTGGCACTAAACATTGGACACAGGGACAAGAACAACAGATGCTGGGCACTGCTAAAGGAAGGAAGGGGATAAAGGATACACAGCTACCCATTGGGTACCATGTCCACCACTAGAGAAGAAGAGGGCTTGTTAGAAGCCCGAACCTCAACTTCATTCAATATACTTATAAGTGGGAACTGAAATTTTTTTTGGAGAGTGTGCTCCATATAGTACAGGCTTCCCCCATCTGGTAAGTGTTCCAGGAATCCACTGGCATCAGTGTACCAGCTAGCATTGCTGTGCCAGACTGTGTAGTTTCAGTGAATTTTTTTCTGCAGTTTCTTTCAACATGTTTGTCAATTTCATGAGGGGGATGATTTATGAGCAAATGGAGAGTACTCTGAAGGCTACTGAAGTTTAACATGTAAGAATAAATTCACAATTTTTAATAAATAAGTTCTGGGGTTTTTTTGGTTTCCCTTTCATATGTTGCAAATCCTCACATGTACCCCACAGTTCTAAAAATTTTTTTTAAATAGAAAGAAAAGAAAATTTTTAAAGTATCTAGGTTGAAAATAAAAGCATGTGATGAGATATGCAATGCAAACAGCTTTTATAAAAAAGCTGTTGTGGTTACATTAATATGAGACAGTAAACCTCAAAAAGGAACATTATTATTAAAGATAAAATGGATCATTTGATAATGGTAAAATAATTAACACAACAAAAATAGAAAATGATTTTAATAAGCATGCACGAAATAACAGAGCTATAAAATACATGAATAAATTTACAAAACTAAAAGGAGAAATAGATAAATCCATAATCATAGTTGTAAATTTAAATTATCTTGTATTAATTGATAGACCAAGTCGACAAAAAAATTAGGAAGGATGTGTAGTATTTGAAAACTTCTATCAACCAGCTTTGACCTACATCAAAATAAACCAAATTCTGTGCCATAAGTGAGTTACAATATAGTTTTAAATATTTAAATTGTGAAATATGTTCTTTGATTACAAAGGAATTAAATTAGAAATCAATTTTTAAAAAGCATACCTAGAAGATCGCCCAATCCTTGGAAATTAGGAATATGCTTCTCTATAACTCTTGGTTTAAATAAATTACAAGTAAAATTGGAAGATAAATCAAACTGCCTAAGAAAACACAAGATACTAAATTTTGTGAGATGCAGCTAAAACAATCTTAAGTGGGAAATGTATATTCTTATTTTTATATTAGAAAAGAATAATGATTTACAACTGATCTTTGACAAAGCAGACAAAAACAATCACTGGGGAAAGGACACCCTATTCAAAAAATGGTGCTGGGAAAATTGGATAGCTACATGCAGAAAAATGAAACTTAATTCCTATATCTCCCTATATACAAAAAGTAACTCAAGATAGATTAAAGACTTAAATGACAGACCTGAAACCATAAAAATCCTAGAAGAAACCCTAAGAAAATCTTTTCTTGACACTGACTTGGTAAAGAATTTATGGCTAAAACCCCAAAAGCAAAGGCAACAAAACCAAAAATAAACAAATAGGACTTGATTAAAAAGCTTTGCACAGCAAAAGACATAATCAATAGAACAAATAGGCAGTCTCCAGAATGGGAGAAGACATTTGCAAACTAGACATATGACAAAGGCTAAGATCCAGAATCTACAATGAACTCAGATAAATCTGCAAGAAAAAAGAAAATAATGCCATTTAAAAAGTGGTCAAACGACATAAACAGACATCCCTCAAAAGAAGATATACAGATGGCCAACAAACATGAAAAAATGCTCAACATCACTCATCATCAGGGAAATCTAAATCAAAACCACAGTGAGATGCCACCTTACACCAATCAGAATGGCTGTTATTTAAAATAATAATAATAATTGATTCTGCTGTGAATGAAGAGAAAAGGGAGCACTTATACACTGTTGGTGGGTATGTAAATTAATACAACCTCTCTGGAAAGTGGTATGAAGATTACTCAAACAACTAAAAATAGATCTACAATTTAATCCAGCAATCCCACAGTACTAGGTAACTACTCACACATGTTTATCACAGCACAATTCACAATTGCAAAGATGTGGAATCAACCTAAATGCCCATCAACCAATCAGTGGATAATGAAAAAGTGGTATATATACACTATGAAATACTATTAAGCTATGAAAAAGAATGAAATAATGCCTGTTCCAGTAACTTGGATGGAATTGAAGAATATCATCCTAAGTAAACTAACTCGGGAACAGAAAACCAAACTCTGCATGTTCTCACTTATAAATGGGAGCTAATAAGGATATACGAAGACATAGAGAATGGCATAATGGACACTGGAGACTCAGTGGGGAAGATGTGTAGGGACAAAAAAATCACCTATGGGGTACAATGTGAACAGATGGGGTGGTGTGTACCCTTAAAGCCCAGACCAAAAACTTTTTGTACCCCTCAAAGCTATTGAAATTTTAATGAATAAGTAAAATTTTTTAAAGAATGATGTTTTAAAGTGAATGATATAACATTCCATCTTAAGGGGCTATAAAATGAAGAGCAAATTACATCCAAATTAAATAGAAAAAGCAAAATAGTCAAGATAAGGAGCAGAAATCCTTGAAATAGAAAAAGTCAAAATCAAGAAAGGAGGATCAAATCCCAACATCGTTTTTTGAGATTAATAAAACTGATAAGGTTGAGATTAATAAAAGTAATAAATAAAGGCACAAAATGTCAGTTACCAATTTCATAAATTATAAAGGTTCCATCACCATACATGCTACAAACACTTAAAAAAAATGAAGAGATTATTATGCACAATGTCATGCTAACAAATTTGACAATTTAGATGAAATTGTTTGAAAAACAATTTACCAAAACAAACATAAGACTAGACTTTTTGAATAGTGCAAATACCAAAATTAGTTCAAAACATAAAACCTTCTCACAAAGAAAATTCCAGGACTGGATGAATTCATCGGTGAATACTACAAAATAATTAAAGAAGAAATAATACCAATTTTAAACAAAGTAAAAATTACAAAATATTTCAGAGACAAATTACAAATCTAAATAAATGAAGAGATATAACATGTTCATAGATTGAAAGTCTCAATATTATTAAGATTTCAATTCTCCGTATATTGATTTATAAATTCAATAGCATCACAACGAAATCATAGCAGTTTTTTACATTAATAGAAATGCTAATTCTAGGGCAACCCTCTCAGGTCCCCTCCCATTGTGGGAGATTTTCTGTCCTCTCAATAAATCCTGCTTTCTAAAAAAAAAAAAAAAGAAGAAGAAGAAATGCTAAGTTTAAATTTTATATTTATGTGTGAAGGGTCTAGAATAGCTGAAATGATTTTGTAAAAGAAGAGCAAAGTCAGACGAACTGCGCTACTTGATTTTACGTCTTATAAAATTACAGTAGTCATGACAGTGCGGTTTTGGCATAAAGATAGGCAAATAGGTCCATGGGAACAGAATAGAGCAGCAGTTGACAAACTTTTTTCTAAAAGGACATAGTAAATACTTTATATGTTGCAGGTTGTACAATCTCTTTCACTACTACTCAACTCTGTTATAGTGTGAAAGTAGCCATAGACAATAATTAAATGCATATCTGTGTTCTAATAAAACTTTATGGATGCTGAAATTTTACTTTTACATAATATTCACATGTCATGAAATATTCTCCTTTGGATTTTTTTCAACCATTTAAACATAGGGGTTTTTTTGGTGTTGTTGTTGATGATGCTATTGTTTTATTTACCTTCTTGTTCACAAACTATACTAAAACTGGTAGAAAACAGAAATTTGTCACAGGGAAACAAAACCACTCACATTTCCACTAAAAATTAAATAAGGCCACTTCACCTTGACAGAATTTTAGGTAAGACATTCAATAGAGTAGGTTAGGGTAAAGGATGGGAGAAAACAGAATGATCCACTGAATGGAGATGGCTGCAAGGAATGTTTTCCAGGAAACACCTTTTCCCTTCCACGTGACCTACCAGAATAAAACATGGGAAAATGAAGGGGTAAGAGGTCACTTTGAAATGGATTTTTTGGTAGTATTGGGGAAATATTCCTTTCTCCAACCACAACATCTTGGCCACCCCAGCAATACCACCACCATCACCACCACTACAACCACAACCACCATCACCACCACCACTACCACAGAGGTATCAGGAGTGGTGCTTTGTGATGTCCAAGCCACCTTGTTGCTCTTTCAGGTGCAGAAGCAAAACATAAAGATTAAAAAGCCTCTTCAAAGAAATTCAAGAAAAAAATCTCCTCAATTAGCTGGGCTCCGTGGCTCAGCCTGTAATCCCACGCGTTTGGGAGGCTGAGGTGGATGGATTGCCTGAGCCCGCGGGTTCGAGACCCACCTGGGCAACTTGGCAAGACCTCATCTCTACAACAAATCAAAAAATTAGCCGGGCATGGTAGTGCACGCCTGTAGTTCCAACTACTTGGAAGGCTGAGGCGGAAGGATCGCCGGAGCCCAGCAAGTCAAGGGTGTGGTGGCCGGGAGCGGCCACTGCACTCCAGTCTGGGTGACGAGTGAGACTCCAACTCAAGGAAAAAAAAAATCTCCTCAATCATCTTCTCCCTGTTCAAAAAAGCCTAAGAAAACAATAAGGCCAATGATATATATTTGTTACCATAAGCTGGATAAGGCACAAAATAAAAAGGTCAGGAACAAAAACCACTGGAAAATCAAACCATTCCAAGCAATAGCCTGTGTAGACAGTAAATGCAGAGCCTGGGCCAGAAACTTCCAAAGAGCTACAGCATTGCCAGAGGCAATTGTGGGAAAGTCATCAATTACATAGAGGCCAAATGTGAGACCAACAGGGCACATGGATGTTGGTGATTGAAATAAAAATAGCAAAATGTTCAAAAGAAGATGTGTGTGTGTGTCTCTGGTGGAGAGGATATTATGGAAGAGAAAAAGCAAGAAGGAAGGAAAATGGGGTCCTGCAGGGTTGAGGGCCAGATCAACACGTATACAGTTTGCCTTTGGGTGATAAGTCCTGGGTGAGGACTGAAGAGTGAAGACAAATTTCCTCAATACTTCCTTTTCCACAGAAGAAAAAGGGCTTTGATATTTTTCTTGGTCTTTTGGCTAAGATCCAGAGCTATACAAAAAGGTCTATTTGGGATGGGAGATGGAGAGCAACGTCAAGGTCTAAATTTCCAAAACCCAGATGGGGAGAAAGTTTAATGTATAGTGTGTGGCAATGACAGTCCCCTCAAAAAGGAAGATAACAATATCACCTCCAGGTCACCTATGTCATAGTAATGCATGTTGTACCACATGGTAGGCTATAAGCAGCTAAAGACTCTCAGGAAGACACAAAAACTCATCAAATGTCACTGCCAGGACCCTCAAAGACAAACAATGAGTTTTGGAGGCCACAAACCCAACACTGATCCGGCCACTTTATTGTTTTGTTTGTTTGTTTGTTTTGAGTTGGAGTCTCACTCTGTCGCCCAGACTGGAGTGCAGTGGCCGCTCCTGGCCACCACAGCCTCAACCTGCTGGGCTCCGGCGATCCTTCCGCCTCAGCCTTCCGAGTAACTGGAGTTACAGGCATGCGCTACCATGCCCGGCTGATTCTTTTTTTCTTTTGATTTATTGTAGAGATGAGGTCTTGCTGCCCAGGCGGGTCTCGAACCCGAGGGCTCAGGCAATCCACTCACCTCAACCTCCCAAAGGCACGGGATTACAGGCTGTGCCGCCAAGCCCAGCTCGGCCACTTTATTATTAAGAAGCTTGGAGTGGAACCGTGGGCCTATGAAAAGGTGAACAGTAAGAAAGTTCTGCCCAAATGCAGGGTAATAAAGAAAAACATTGTCAACAGAGAATTTTATTGTAAGAAAAATAAAACTCAGTAAAAGTCGGTCTTATTTTAATTAGCACCAAAACCAAGCAGTTCTAAATTGTTCTCCCCCATAAATCCTCTTTTGGCCCAAGTTCTTAAAGATTGCTGTGATTAACGTTAAGTTTGAATAAAATATATGTAGCTTCAAATTAGCCGATTTTGAGTATTTATACTTTAATAACTATTGTACAAGGAAGTTAATTTAGATAAATCCCTATTAAATACTCAGCCCCAGACACAGGCTGTTCCATTCTAAAGTAAGTATTAACAATTTGGTATTGTTAGAGCTTGCCTCAAGCACACTTCCAGACTGCAATTTCTGTGTAACATATAATACACTCACGCCTACATTTAAAAAGTAAGCTCAGTTAAAAATTAAAGTACAGTGATTATGAAGACAAAGAAAAACAGAAGTTGCCTCAGTTCTATGATTCTGTGTAATCATTTGTTTTTATTATTATCTAAATCAATAAAACAAAGTGTTAAGTTCAAGGAGTAAAATTTGAGGAAATAAGATTTTCACTACATTAGAAAATAAAATATTTTACTGAATTTCAATAACATCTTTAAGCATGAAATGTATTTTTTTTAATTTTTAATTTTAAAGATGTGAGGTACAATTCAGATTTAGGTATACAAATGTTCATTATGCTGGCACCCTTGTTGATGAGGTGTGCCCCACCCCCCGGCAGATTCCCACTTTTGCCAATCCTGCATCCCCTCCTCCCTCCTTGCCTCCCTCACCCGGTCTCCTGCAGTTTCCCGCTACTGCCAATCTTTTTCTTATAGTATTATGATAATTGTTCAAGGACCACTTATAAGTGAGAACATGTGATACTCAGTTCTTTGTTTCTGTGATAGATTGCTCAGTATTATAGAGTCTAAGTCCATCCAAGTTGCTATAAAATTCATAATTTCGCCCTTCTTTTTGGCGGTATAATATTCCATTGTGTATATGTACCTCATTTTTTAAATCCCGTCCACTTTCAATGGGCAGCACTGTTGGGTCCATGTTCTTGTTACTGTGAACAATGCTGTGATAAACATGCATGTGCAAGTATCTTTTTCATAGAGTGATTTGAGTTCTGCCTGGTATATTTCCAGTAAGGGAGGGATTGTGGGGTCATATGGAAGATCGATTTTTAGATCTTTTAGGAGTTGCCACTCTGTTTTCCATAGAGGCTGTACTAGTTTACACTCCCACCAGCAGTGTAGAAGTGTTCCCTTTTTGCTGCATCTTATCCAGCATCTTTTGTTTTTTGAGTTATCATGGGTGGCCATCCTGACTGGAGTTAGGTGGTATCTCAGTGAGGTTTTAATTGGCATTTATTTGATGACTAGTGAGGCTGAGCATTTTTTCATGTATCTGTTGGTTTCTTGTATATCTTCTTTTGAGATGTGTCTATTCATATCTTTTGTCCACTTTGTAATGGGGTTGTTTGTTTTTTTCCGGCACGTTTGAGTTCCTTGTATGTACTAGATGTCAGACCTTTATCAGACATACAGTTGGCAAATATTTTTTCCCATTCTGTGGACTGTCTCCCTGCTCTCTTGATGGTTTCTTTGGCTTTGCAGAAGCTTGTCAGTTTGATGAGGTCCCACTTGTCTATCTTATCTCTTATGGCATGGGCACTTGAGGTTTTGATCAGAAATTGGTGGCCAGTTCCAATTTCCATAAGTGTGTCTCCTGCATTTTCTAAGGATCTTATAGTTTGAGGTTTTCCGTTTAGGTCTCTGATCCATTTAGAGTTGACTTTTGTGTATGGGGATAGTTAGGGGTCCTGTTTCAATCTTCTGCATGTGGTCAGTCAGTTTTCCCAGCATCATTTACTGAGTACTCCCCAGTCGTTGGTGGTGGAGGCTTTGTCAAAGATGAGTTGGTTGAGAAATTGAGGTTTAGCTTCTAGAATCTCTACCCTGTTCCATTGGTCTATATGCCTGTTATTGTACCAATACCAGGCTGTTTTGATTATTGTAGCTTTATAATACATTTTAAAGTCTGCGAGTATGATATCTCTTAATTTTTTTTTTATGCTAAGGATTGCTTTGGCTATTTGTGGTCGTTTATGTTTCCTTCTGAATTCCTGTATTGTCGTTTCCAGGTCTGAGGAGAATGCTGTTGGTAATTCCATGGGTATTGTGGTAAATCTGTAGATTGCCTTGGGTAGGATGAATATCTTAACAATATTGATTCTTCCATTCCATGAGTATGCAATATTTTTCGAATTGTTTGTGTCATCTTTGGTTTATTTGACCAGTGTTTTGTAGTTTTTGCTGTAAAGGCCTTTCGCATCTCTGGTTAGGAAGATGCCAAGGTATTTCATTTTTTGTGTGTGGCTATTGTGAATGGGATTGTGCATTTCATTTGGATTTTTTGTTTGTTTATTGTTGGAATATAGAAATGTGGCTGTCTTTGCACATTGATTTTATACCCTGAGATTTTGCCAAAGTCCTTTATCAGTGCTCAGAGGTTTTTGACAGTTTCTCTTGGGTTTTCGAGGTATAGAATCATGTCATCTACAAAGAGAGATAACTTGACTTCCTCTTTTCCTATTTGGATACCCCCGATCTCCACCGCTTGTCTGATTGCTCTAGCTAGGACTTCCAAAACTACGTTAAAAAGGAGGGGTAAACGTGGTCATCCTTTTCTTGTTCTGGTTTTCAGGGGAAATGGTTCCAATTTCTGTGTGTTTAGCAGTAGGCTGGCTGCGGATTTCTCATAGATGGCTCCTGCTACTTTGAGGTATGTTCCATCTATGTCTGGATGTTCAAGGGCTTTTATCAAGAAGGGGTGCCAGATTTTATCAAAAGCTTTTTCGCATCTAATGATATAATCATGTGGTTTTTGTTTTTACATCTGTTGAGGTATTTAATTATGTTTATGGTCTTATGAATGTTGAACCAGCCTGCTTGTGTAACTAATCCTGACTTGTACTCCACATATCTATAATAAAATAAAATATTAAAAAATAAAAGTTAATAAAAAAACAAATGAAAACAAAGAAACATCTTGGAAAGATCACAAGTTAAAAGCCTAACAAATCACCTAAGGAAGCTGCAAAAGCAAGACCACCAAAACCCTAACTTCAGCAAAAGAATCCAGATCAACAAAATAAAAGCCCAAATTCGGGACAGAGAAGGCAAAAAGATAGTACAAAAAAATCAACAAAACAAAAAATTGGTTCTTTGAAAGGATAAACAAGATTGATGAACTCCTAGCTAGACTGAACAAGAAAAGGAGAGAAAAAGCCCAAATAAACACAATCAGAAATGCAAAAGATCAAGTCACAACTGACCCCAAAGAAATACAAAAGATTATCAGAGACTACTATGTACACTTGTATGGAAACAAACTTGAAAACCTAAAGGAAATTGAAGACTTTCTGATATCACACAACCTCCCCAGGTTGAAACAAGAAGAAATCAAGACCCTAAATAGATCAATAACAATTCAGGAAATTGACTATGTCATAAGAAAACTACCTACAAAAAAAAAGCCCTGAACCAGATGGCTTTCCAGCAGAATTCTACAAAATATACAAGGAGGAGCTGATACCAGTCTTATTTAAAGCACTCCAGGCAACTGAGAAACATGGAACTCTCTCCAAATCTTTTTATCAAGCTAACATCACATTGATACCCAAACCAGGTAAAGATCCAACAAAGAAAGAGAACTACAGGTCAATACCATTGATAAACATAGATACTAAAATTCTCAACAAGATTTTAGCAAACCAGATCCAACAACACATCTCAAAAATCATCCATCATGACCATATAGACTTCATCCCTAGGATGCAGTACTGGTTCAGCATTCGCAAGACCATAAACGTAATTAAACACATCAAACAGACGCAAAAACAAAAACCACATGACTATATAATTAGATGCAAAAAAAGCTTTTGGTGAAATCCAGCATCCCTTCTTGATAAAAACCCTCAAACATCAAAGCATAGATGGAACATACCTCAAAATTGTAAGAGTCATCTATGAGAAACCCACAGCCAGCATACTGCTAAACAAATAGAAAAATCTTTTCTTCCTCTGTTCCCTGCACTCCCTTCCCCAAGCACCTGCTGCTCTGCTTTCTGACACTTTAGACTGATTTACATTTTCTAGAATTTTATATAAATGCATTTATAGAGTAAGTACTCTTTTGTGTCTACCTCCTTTCAGTGAGCATTATTATTTTGAGAATTGTCTATGTTGCTGTGTATATCAATGGTTCATTCATTTTGATTGCTGAGTAGCAGTCCACATTTAAAAAAAAAACTCATGCACGACTATATTTTTAAAGGGGTATCTCTTTTTGTTTACTGTATCTTACTAAAAGAAACATTCCAGATTTTCTTGAATTCTTTTTGTATTCAAGGCCCTTGGAAAAATAACTATTGATTGCTTATTTTTCTACTTGGACACTGTTCTTTTTCTATTCTTCATTCCTTTCTTTGTCTTCTTCTCCCATCCCTTTCTCAATTTTTTTTGTTCATATCCTATGGATATGATCAGAGTCATTAGTGGTGGACAATTTGACTGACAGGAAGTCTACCTTCACTTTTTATGTATTTATTGAATACATGTAGAGCTTTGTTACAGGGGTATATGGCAGGATGGTGAGGTTTGGGCTTTTATTGAATCCAACACCCAAATAGTAAGCATAGTACCCAATAGGTAATTTGTCAACCCTCACCCCTTTCCCCCCTATTTAGGGGTTCCCAGTATCTGTTATACTCATCTTTATGTCCATGTGTACCCAGTGTTTAGTCCCCATGTATAAGTGAGAATATGTGGAATTTGACTTTCTGTTTCCATGGTAATTTGCTTGGAATAATGACCTTCAGTTGCATCTATGTTACAGCAAAGAACGATTTCATTCTTTTTTTATGGCTGCTTAATATTCTATGACATGCATCACTATTTGTCCATTCATCTGTTGATAAATATCTGGTTTGCTTCCAGGTCTTAGCTATAACAAAGAAAGTTACTATAAGCATTCATATACAAGTTTTTATATGGATTTATGCTTTCTTTTCTCTTGGGTGAATGTCTATAATTGGAATAGCTAGGACACATGTAGGTATATGTTTAACTTTTTAAGAAACTGTCAGACATTTTTCTAAAGTGGTTATCCCAACAACAGTGTTTGATAATCCCAGTTCCTCTACATTCTCACTAACACTTTACATGAACAGTCTTCTAAAAAAAATGAGCTATGTATCGCAATATATGTGGCATGGTATCCCACTGTTCTTTTAGCTAACATTCCTGTAATGATTAATGAAGAGCATCTTGTCATGTGATTATTTTGCCATATACATATCATCTTTAGTAAAGTTTCTCTTCAAATCTTTTGCCCTTTTTGTTAAATTGTCTAATTTCTTTATTTGTTTTCAGTTCTTTATATACAAGTTCTGACAATTAAGTTCATGAATGCATCTTAGAAAATATGCTGCATTCCTCATTGCTGAATATCACTATGGTCACCTTCAAAGTACTCCCCTTGGGAAATTATGCACTAATGCCAGTGACTAGGATTCTCATCAAAGCAATTTTGGAACTCTTCATCTGGAATGGCCATCAGAGCTATCATCATATTACCCTTGATGTCCTGAATGTCATCAAAATGCCTTCCTCTCAATATTTCCTTTATCTTGGGGCAAACAAAAAAGTCATTGGGGGGCCAAATCAGGTGAGTAGGGCGTGTGTTCCCATATGATTATTTTTACTAGCTAAAAACTCCCTCACAGACAGCGCTGTGTGAACTGATACATTGTCATGATGAAAGAGGTCCTTTGGGACAATTTTTGTACACACCTTTCTCATGCCAAGATTTTCAGTTAAGATTTTCTGTTTTTCTATTGATGTTTATTTGGTCTGCTATGCTTCTCACAGTCAGTCAACAATTTTGACACACAGTTTGGCAAATTTTTGCAATGTTTTCAACAGTCCTGCTTGTTCCTGGCTGTACTGACACTTTTTCTCCCCTCAGAAAAATGTTAAATCCATTTGTAAACCGCCATTTTCTTCATGGCATTATTCCCACAAACTTGAACAAATACGTCACTGATTTCACTTCCACTCTTGCCAAGTTTAACAAGAAATTTAATGTTTGTTCATTGCTCTAATTCAAGCTCTGACATTCTTGTGACAGCACACAAAAATATGCAACAACAATTATAAATGCCACTCGGCAACATCACCACATGTCAACACGAACACAGCTGTGAGACACTGATATACCAAGGTTATGAAACCTTACTGAGTTGTTTGTACAGTGCTGCCAATGTAAGCATACAGTGGCAAGTTCATGAAATTAACTGTGATACCTTGAATTCTGGCTGTAAATTCTTTATTAAACATGTATCTCACACATATTTTTCACCTATGCTGTAGCTTTTCATTCTTCTAACAGTGTCTTTCTTTTAGCCAACATTTTTAACTTTTATAAAGTCTAATTTATTCTTTTCATTTTATAGATAGTACTTGAGGCTCTCTGAATTTTAATAATCTCCAGGTTTATATCTTTCACCAAATTTGGAAAGTTTTAGTTACTACTTCTTCAATATGTTTTCTTCTCTGCACTCTTTTTCCTCTCCTTATGAAATTCTGATTACATGAATATTAAACTTTTTCACATTCCAGAGGTACCTAAAGCCCCGTTCATTTTGCAAAATAACTTTTTTCTCTTTTGCTCAGATTGAGTTATTGTTAACAATTTTTCTTCAAGATCATTGTCTCTTCTATCCAATCCATTCTACTTTTAGGTCCATGCAATTTTTTTAAATTTTAGTTATTGTATTTTTCAGACCTAAGATTTCCATTTATTTCTTCTTTACATTATATTTTTTCTTTGCTGAGACTGAATATATTTACACCAAAAACATTTACCCTTACTTGTTAGCACATTTGACAGTCACTTTAAAGTTCTTGTCAGATAATTTTAACAAGTACATCATTTTGGCATTTGGCATCTGTTGGTTATGTTTTGCATGAGAATGGGGGATTTTTTATGATTCTAATATGCTAATTTTGGATTCTCTACCAGACATTTATCCAAAATTATCTTTCCATTTTGAAGAGAGGTATGCTAAAATCTCCTACTATAATCATGGATTTGTTTAATTCTCCCTGTATATCTATTAGGTTTTGTTTATATATTTCAAGATAAGGGGTATACAAGCCCATGATCATTATATCTAGTTGATGTATTTTTATGCAGTGTTCCTCTTTATCTTTATTAGTGTTTCTTTCAAATTTTACTTCATTTGATATGATCATTGCCTCACTAACTTTTTTGGTAAGAATTCACATGCCATTTATTTGTTTTATTTTAACTACAATGTTCTATTGACTTGTGTTTACGTGTATATCTTACAAACAACATATAGTTGGACTTTGTTTCATAAATAATATGATAACCTTTTCTTCTATATAGTTGAACTTAATCTATTTATATTTATGGTGTTTGCAGACACTTTTAGAAATTTTTTCTCATTTTGTACTTTTTGTTTAGCATCTTTTATTTTTTTTGCTTCACTTCCCCCATTTTACTTTCAGTTTGATTTATAAGGTTTTCTTATTTTTGTTCTGCATTTCTAGTTTTTTATTGGTTATCCTTAATATTTTAAGGGTTTATAAAATTGTACCTTTTTCTAACACAATCTAAAATTATTTAGAAGTTTCATTCTCCTAATGAATATGACACAGACCTTACCATGATATAATTGCAACTAAATACTCTAATATTATTTACTTTAACTTGAGTATTAATTTTATATTTTCTTAAGCATCAAAAAGTATTTTTCACATCCAATTAATTAAATATATCAATATGTTACCTATTTCTGTTTTAATCACTGGTTTTTTTTAAGCCTAAACCTGCCCTTTCTTCTTAATAAGTACATCTTTTAAGAATTCTTTAGTGAGTCTATCTGTGCTCTAAACTTGCTTAAGGTATGCATATCTAAAAATACTTTCACTTATTCTCCCTGTTGAAATTATTTTTATCTAGCACTTTGAAGATAATACTCTTTATTGATGATCAATATAATGTGAGTCTAATTGATTCTTTCACAGGTAATCAGTCTTTTCTGGTAATTTTAAAATATCATCTAATCCTTAATGTTCTGCAGATTTACTATAATGAGTCTAGTTGTTTATTTATTTTCATTTATCTTGTTTAATATTCAAATACACTCCAGAACTGAGAACTCAAGTATTCAGTTCTGGAATTTTTTCAGTTATTATATCAGCAAATATTACTTCTCTGCAATAAATCTTTATCACCTCTGGAAATCCTGTAGAATATTTAGTGAAGTTTCTAATCAATTTCACAAATTTTTTCACTGTTTTATTATGTTTTCAAAAGTAGTTTTTCTGTACCATATTTAGAATTTCTCAGTATTATCTTGTAATTTGTTAATTTCTTTTTGTCCAATCTTAAGTTTATACTCTCTTGAATTTTGCATTTAAATAATTACTTATTTTTCATTCCCAAGATTTCTGGTTGATTCTTTCGCATTCACCTGGTCTCATTTTTTATTTGTTTAATTTATGCTTATTTGTTTCACAGTTTCCTATTATTCTTAATGAAAGTTATTTGTTTACCTCTTTTAGCATCCTAAGCATCCTTATTTTTAAAAATTTTGGCAGACCTTTCCATAAAATCATTTCATCTTGAATGAAAATTCACATCCTGATTATTGTTTATTTCCGTGGTGATGTTCCTAAAGTAAGATTTTTTTCCATGAGTTTTGAAATTTTGGTGTGGAAGCTCATTTCAGGTAGAGTATAATTTTGATGTATTCTCTTTATTGTATTCTCTTCCACATATGATCAACCCTTCCTTTTTACTGGCATTTCATGTTGCTCCTATATGGTTCCCAGATCTTTAGTCCAGAACAGGTCTTACAACAGATTTTCAGGATTCTTGTTACACAGTGATATTGAAGATACAGCAGAGCCATTGGTAACTTGGTCCAGTTTCTCACAAGAAAAGTTTATCCTTTGTCTTCTACTACCTGCCCCCAGGCCAATAATATTCCTATATATTATTCTATTCCTATAATATTCTAGCCTCATCACTGAGAGGTACTATAGTTGTTAGATTTTTCTTAACAATACACTCACATATACAACAACCTGCCTAACTTCTGTCGTTAGGTATCTGATAGGCATCTCAAACTCCATGTGCCTCAAGTTGAACTTTTGATTTTAACTCTTACTCCAAATGCTCTCCCCTACAAATGATCCTCATCTCAATAAATGGCATCACCAAATGCCCAGTTGTTCAGGCCCAAAACTTTGGAGTAATCTTTAAACCACTTTCCTTTACTGTCCTACATTCAATCTACCAGCAAGAAGTGTCAGTTGATTCCTCAAAATATATGAAGAATCCAAGCACTTTTTTCCATCTTCATCCCCACTTCCGTGACCCAAGATAGCATTATATTTTCATTATCATTCCAACAACTTCCTTACTAGTCATGTTTTTGCTCTTGACCCCTCTTAGTCAGCATAAGACAGGACATTCAGAGACTTCATTTCACGGTGGAAATCAGACTGTATCACTCCCCTCCTCAAAGCCCTCCAATGACATTCATTCACATTCAGAATAATCGAAATTACTGTCATGGCTTACAAGACACTACCTGATCCGGTTCCTGTTTATTTCTTCAAATCATCTTCTACCACTATCTACCAATTCCACAATATCTTGTGTATATTAAACATTATCATGTGTGTAGAAGGCTTCCCATAGAGTTTGACACATGTGCATTGCTCAATATATGTATATCTATCATAATAGTTACATAATGAAAGAGTGAAAATTAGGCGTCTCCTAGAAAGATGGGACTTGGGCAGAAAACAATATAAGTAAAGTCATGGAAAGCAGAAATATGGTGAGGGAATGTTTATAGAGGTGAAGAAGAGAAGCTCAAGTGAAGGAACTGAGATGCCATGTTTTGTTGAAATTATACACACACCACCACGACCATCATTACTACCACAATTACCAATGCCTACTTTCTGTTAAAATTCAGAACCCATCTGAGTTATGTGGGATAAGTAACTTTCCTCTCAACCATTTCATATTAGAATCAACCTTTGGCTGGCAAAAGCTTGCTGATTTTGATGCACTGAATAAAAAGCTAGGTTTTTCTACATTCCTATAAGGGCCAAACTATAGCTGTCAATTGCAATACAAAACCCAAACCCATACTAATCTGTTTCTCTCAGTAGGAGTTATTTCAAGTAGGAATTCAAATGTAGTCTTTGAAGGCAAAATACTTACAATGAATATGCCTCCCTCTTTTAGGTTCTGTTTTGGCAGAGCTACCAAGCTCTAGTCATTTATCAACAACTCATTGGCATTCTCAAAATCTGCTAATTTTTATATACAATTTACAAGTCTGTAAATCATTTAGAAGAAAATTCTTTTTTGACTCTACTAAAAATGAAAATAGACCAGGTGCTGTGGCTAATGCCTATAATCTCAGCACTTTGGAAGTCTGAGGCAGGAGGATTGCTTGAGCCCAGGAGTTTGAGACCAGCCTGGGTGACATAGTAAGACCTTATCTCTACATCAAAAAAATTAGCTGGGTGTGGTCGTGCACACCTGTAGTCCCAGCTACTCAGGAGGTTGTTGCTGGAGGATTACTTGAGCCCAAGAGTTGGAGGCTGCAGTGAGCCATGATCATGCTACTCTGCACTCCAGCCTGGACAACAGAGTGAGACCCTGACTCAAAAATAATGAGAATAAAGTGATTCTAGCTCACTGATACTGGTGATTCCTACATAGTGATCTACTGTTCACCAGTTCTCAAAAGGGAAGGTTTACACAGAGAACTGTTAGAACAAAATCTACTAGTATCATCTGATAGCTGACATCTTCTGAGTTGATCACATGAAGAAAGCAAAAGATAAAACTCTCCTTTAAAAACGAGTTTTCAAACTACTCTTCTCAATATTATTAGAATTGTATATCATGTTGGAGATATAAGTATAAGAGTTAAAATGGCTCCAGTATGTTTTGATTTGAAAAAAATATAATTATGTCAAGTTAACTTGAGGAGAAATCCATGCCAGCATGTTAAGAGAGGATTACTGCCCAATGTTGTGAGAAAGCAGGCAGGTACCAAAATCCCTGACCTTGCTCAGCCCCAGGCTTGTCATTAAAGGAGATAATTGAACAGCTAGTTTCACCTCAGTGATGGGGGCTCTGAACAGAATCCTTCCAACCAAATATGACTGACTGAAGCCATCCCCTATTTTGTCTATTCAACAGTCAGCATGACAGCTAAGAGAATATTGTTGCATTAATTGGAATTAATATTTGAAGAACTGAAAGTTTTTTTTAAAAACCAATCTCTATTTATGTGAAGATGAAAATAAGGCAAACACAAAATATGAGGCTAACCTCTGAGAGTTTGTGGGAAAGAGAGTAAGAACTATATTTTTCTTTAACAGTATTCAGGCAAAGTCCTCTCTAAAACCTGGCATAGGGGAGGGTGCTGTTTGGGGCTCACTACTGAAGTCAGGAAAAAAATCAGGATTTTTTTTGTTTACTTGCTAGCTAAGTGTATAGCAGGATATGATGAGGTGTGACATTATAAAAGGAACACCATCCAATGAATTTCCTTTTCTTTGAGATTAACTTTAATCTCACATTGTCTCTATTGATACTAAAAATCAAGATTCTCTAATTAAATTACAGTTAAGCAATGCCAAAGCAACTCTATAACTTACTTATTTGAATCTAGTAATCATTTAATTCAAAGAAATATAATTCCTTCTTTAAAGAAATTGATTCCTTAATAAAATTTGAGTTGTATAGTGTGTGTTTACCTTCCTTTGTGAAAGATGGTGAAACACCCTGAGACAAGTGCCAACTGCATTGATAAGACCCACAAGGAACTCATGTTCTATTAAGGGGAGAGACAAAGTGTCATTCAAATATTGAGCAATAAGCTGGGCTCGGTGGCTCAGCCTGTAATCCCTTGCTTTGGGAGGCTGAGGTGAGTGAATTGCCTGAGACCGCGGGTTCGAGACCCACTTGGGCAACTTGGCAAGACCTCATCCCTACAATAAATCAAAAAAATTAGCCGGGCGTGGTAGCTCACGCCTGTAGTTCCAGCTACTTGGAAGGCTGAGGTGGAAGGATCGCCGAAGCCCAGCAGGTCGAGGCTGCGGTGGCTGGGAGCGGCCACTGCACTCCAGTCTGGGTGATAGAGTGAGACTCCAACTAAAAAAAAATACAAACAAATATTGAGCAATAATGCAGTGATAAAGGAATATACACGTGCCATGAAAGCCCAGATAAAGGTCAAATAATGCATACTGGAGAAGACAAGAAAAGATTCCTGGAAAAGACAAAGCAGGGTAAACAGCATAAACAAAGACCCAGAGTTAGCAATCAGCAGGGTTAGATTAAGGTGATATTAAAGAAGTTTTATGTTGCTAGACCACAAAATTAAAGCAGGGAGAAGCAAGATACATAAAGGAATATTTATAAATACGTGTATATAAACATGATAATATACGCACATAGATCTCCTTGCTGTATTGGTTGACAGGGCCTAGAAACAATGACACACTAGTAGCAAAAAAATACATCCAACATGCATATCTTGAATTCTAATACCATTATTCAATAAAAGGAATTAGAGATCCTTGAAGGAATGGCTAATTCTAGGACTAGGGCAGGAAATATGGAAGATGTGCATGAAGCATCTTGTAGTGCTAGAAAGTAAGGAATTCCTCAAAAGAAGAAAAGGAGAAAGGGGAGAATGAGGGAAGAATGGAAGGATGGAAGGGAGGAAAGAAGGAAGGGAGAGGAAGGAAAGGATGGAGGGTGGAAAAACCCACAATGATGAATATGTGTAAAAGGCATATAGGAGACAACTGAAAGAGCTCTCAATGGCCAAATTTGGAATATTTTGAGTAAAATAACACAGTAAAATAAAATTATATTCTAAAGTGTGCAGATTAGAGCCCATATTGCTATAAATCAAAGAATAAATAAATAAATAAGTAGAGGAGAAGAAACACATATCCCAGGCAGGAAATTCCAAATAATTTATGTAGATACTCCATCCTAAAGGAGGTAGAATATAACTCCCCTACTCCATAAGTGTGGTCTTCATAAAGTGACTTCCTTCTGAATTCAGTATGGAAAAAGTGAAGAGAGAGTAACTTTACAATGGAGAAATTGGACAATCATGCCCTTAGCCAGGATCAAGGTCGACATTAGCAGTGCTATCATATTGATAGTACATATCCTTAATATGAGTGATGAAAGAGCACTTTACCTCTGTGATCTTCTTCCCAGAAACCCATATGCCTTAGATGATTTTGTGTTACTATAACAGAATACTTACGGTGGTGTAATTTGTAAAGAAAAGAGGTTTATCCAGCTTATGGTTCTGCAGGCAGGGAAGTTAAAAAAGCATACTGTCCATGATGCAGGACTGGCTCAAATATTTGCAAAACCATAAATGTAATTAAATGCATCAACAGATGTAAAAACAAGAGCCCCATGATTATATCATTAGACACAGAAAAAGCTTTCAATAAAAACCAGCATTCCTTCCTGATAAAAACCCTTGAACACCTAAGCATAGAGGGAACATACCTCAAAATAGTAAAAGTCATCTATGATAAACCCACAGCCAACATATTGCTAAATGGACAAAATTGGAAGCATTTCCCCTGAAAACCAGAACAAGACAAGGCTGCTTACTCTCACCCCTCCTGTTCAACATAATATTAGAAGTCCTGGCTGGAACAATCAGAAAAGAGAAGAAAACCAAGAGTATCCAAATAGGAAAAGAGGAAGTTAAGTCATCCCTCTTTGCTGATAATATGATCCTATACCTTGAAAACCCAAGAGAATCTGTCAAAACCTCCTTGCACTGATGAAGGACTTTGGCAAAGTCTCAAGGTAAAAAATAAACGTGCAAAAGATAGTAGCATTCTTATACACCAACAACAAACAGGTAGAGAACCAAATAAAAAGCACAATCCCATTCACAATAACTATTAAAAATTGAATACCTCAGCATCATCCTAACCAAAGACATGAAAGACACAAACCACTGCTCAAAAAAATCAAAGATGACACAGACAAATGGAAAAATGTTCTATGTTCATGGATTGAAAGAATCAACATTATTAAGATGTCCATCCTACCCAAAGCAACCTATAGATTCAACGCAATACATATAAAATTACCAACACCATTCTTCTCAGACCTGGAAACGAAAATACAGAAATTTATATGGAAAATAAATAATATTTATTTTATAAATAATAATAAAAACAGCCTGGTACTGGTTCAAGAACAGACATATGGACCAATGGAACAGGATAGATATTCAGAAGCAAAACCTCAATTTCTCAACCAACTCATCTTTGACAAACTCTCCACCAAAAACCACTGAGGAGAAGCAAACTTATTCAGTAAATGGTGCTGCAAAAACTGGCTGACCACATGCAGAAGAATGAGACAAGACCCCTACCTATCATTATAGACAAAAACCAACTCTGAGTGGATCAGAGACCTAAATGTAAAACCTGAAACTACAATACACTTAGAAAACGCAGGAGACATCCTTATGGAAATTAGAACTGGCAACCAATTCCTGATCAAAACCCCAAAGTTTTGGCCATAAGAGGCATAGGCCATAAGAGATGAGATAGACAAGTGAGACCTCATCAAACTGAAAAGTTTCTGCAAAGCAAAAGAAACCATCAAGAGAGTGGGGAGACAGTCCATAGAATGGAAAAAAATATTTGCCAACTGTACATCTGACAAAGGTATAACATCCAGGATCTACAAAGAACTCAAACATTCCAAAAGAAAAAAGACAAACAGCCCTGTTAAAAATTGGGCAAAAGTTTACACTCCCACCAACAGTGTATAAGTGTTCCCTTTTCACTACATTCTCTCCAGCATCTGTTATTTTTTGAGTTACTGATAATGGCCATTCTGACTGGAGTTAGGTGGTATCTCAGTGTAGTTTTAATTTGCGTCTCCTTGATGATTAGTGAGGTTGAACATTTCTTCCTGTGTCTGTTGGCCGCTCGTATGTCTTCTTTTGTGAAATATCTGTTGATATCTTTTGCCCACTTTGTAATGGGGTTGTTTGTTTTTTTCTTTTCAGCATGTTTGAGTTCCTTGTAGATCCAAGATGTCAGGCCTTTGTCAGACATAGAGTTGGCAAATAGATTTTCCCCCTCTGTGGGCTGTCTTCCGGCTCTCTTGATCGTTTCTTTGACTTTGCAGAAGCTTGCCACACGCATGTTTATCACAGCATTGCTCACGATAGCAAGAACCTGAAACCAACCATGCTGTCCATCAAAAGAGGACTGGATTTTAAAAAATGTGGTACATATACATGATGGAATACTACACAGCCATAAAAAAGAACAAAATCATGAATTTCACAGCAACCTGGATGGAACTAGAGTCTATAATATGGAGTATATGGTGTGATAATATGGAGTGATCTTTCAAAGCAACAAAGATCTGAGTATCACATCTTCTCACTCATAAGTGGACCTTGAACATTTATCATAATACTATAAGAAAAGGATCGACAGTAGTGGGAATCTATAGTGGGGGCAGGGAGGGCAAGGGTGGTGGGATTAATGGTAGTCAATATCTGTCTGGGGACTGGGGGACACCCCTTATCAACAAGGGTGCCTGAATGATGCATATTTGTATACATAACCCTTAACTGTACCCCACAATTTTAAAATTAAAAAATATGTTTAAAAATAAATAAATAGCCAGGCTCTGTGGCTCAGCCTGTAATCCCGCGCCTTTGGGAGGCTGAGGTGAGTGGATTGCCTGAGCCCGCGGGTTCGAGACCCGGCTGGGCAGCGAGACCTCATCTCTACAATAAATAAAAAAATCAGCCAGGCGTGGTAGCGCATGCCTGTAATTCCGGCTACTCGGAAGGCTGAGGCGGAAGGATCACCGGAGCCCAGCATGTCGAGGCTGCGGTGACCGGGAGCGGCCACTGCACTCCAGTCTGGGCGACAGAGTGAGACTCCAACTCAAAATAAATAAATAAATAAAAATAAAAATTGGGCAAAAGATATGAATAGACACTTCTCAAAAGAAGACATATGAGCAGACCATAGATACATGACAAAATGCTCAGCCTCACTAATCATCAAAAAATGCAAATTAAAATCACACTGTCATACCACCTAACTCCAGTCAGGATGACCATCATCAATAAGTCAAAAAACAACAGATGCTGGAGAGGATGCGGGATAAAGGGAATGCTACTGCACTGTTGGTGGCAGTGTAAGCTAATACAACCTTTGTGGAAAATAGTCTGACCATTGCTAAAAGATCTAAAAATTGGCCTTTCATATGATCCAGCAATCCCCCTTCTGGGAATATACCCAAAGGAACTCAAATCATTCTATAAAAGATACCTGCACGTGTATGTTTATTGCAGCATTATTCACAGTAGCAAAAATATGGAGTCAACCAAGCTGCCCATCGAAAGAGGGCTGGATAAAAAAAAAATGTTGTACTTATGCACAATGGAATATTATGTAACCAGAAAGAAAGACAAAATTATGGACTTCACAGCAACTTGGATGGATTTATAATCTATGATACTCCGTGATCTACCACAGAAACAAAAAACTGAATACCACATGTTCTCATTCATAAGCAGATCCTGAACCCTGAACATTTATCATAATACAATAAGAAAGGGATTGGCAGTAGTGGGATGCTTCCAGGGGAGGTGGGGGGCACATAACATCAATAAGGGTACCTGATTATTATTTTTTTTTTTTTTGAGTTGGAGTCTCACTTCATCACCCAGCCTGGAGTGCAGTGGCATACTCACGGCCGCCCCAGTGTTGAGCTGCTGGGCTCCAGCAATCCTTCTGCCTCAGTCTTCCAAGTAGCCGGAACTACAGGTGCACGTTACCACGCCCGACTAATTTTTGATTTATTGTAGAGATGAGCTCTCTCCAAGTTGCCCAGGCTGGTCTTGAATTCGCAGGCTCAGCCAATCCACTCGCCTCAGCCTCCCAAAGTGCTGGGATTACAGGCTGAGCCACCTAGCCTGGCCTGGGAGCCTGATCTTAAACCAGGCAAAGCAAGAACCAAAGGGAGGACCAAATTTACCTGTATGATGATCTTTTAACTACCTAATCCTGAATTGTGACCCACATCTTTAAAATAAGTAAATTTTTTAAAAAGCATACTGACAGCATCTGCTTGACTCCTGGTGAGGGCCTCATACTGCTTCTGCTCATGGTGCAAAGCAGAAGGGAAGTGGACATGCAAAGAGAACACATGGCAAGAGAGAGAAATTGAGGAAGCCATATTCTTTTTAACAATCTGCTTTCATGGGAATGAATTCATTTCCTTGAGAGGGAGAACTCACTCACAACCATCACCACCAATAGTAGCGAAGGAGGGAATTAACCTATTTATGAGGGATCCACCTTCATGACTCAAACACCTCCAATTAGGCCTCACTTCCAACACTGCCATATTGGGGATCAAATTTCAACATGAGTTTTGGCAGGAACAAATCACATTCAAATTATAGCCCCTCAAGTCCAGGTTATTTGTGGAAAAAAATATCATATGAATTCCAATTAAGGAACATTTTGCTAGATACCTGCCCAGTGCTCCTCAAAACTGCCAATGTCATCAAAAACAAGGAAAATGAGAAAATGTCACAATCAAGAGGCTTTTAAGGAGGCACAATAATTAAATAGAATGTAATAATCTGGATGAGATCCTGGGTCAGTAAAATAACATTTGGTAAAAACTAAAAATATTTTAATTAAGTGTGAACTTTAGTTAATAATAATGTATTAATATTCGTTTATTAATCATAACATGTGTTATACTAATCTAAAATGTTAATAATAGGGGAAATGGGTTGCAAATTATACAAGAACTCTTTGCAATATCTTCACCAATTTTCTGTAAATCTAAAAATGTATTATGACTTGCTATATTATTTAATTTTATTAATATTTATGTTATTATTAATATTGTATTAGTATTACTTTAAAATCATTTGGCTGGACTTATGTGTTGCTATATCTGTATCCTCTATTCTCTTTCAATGGTATATATGCCTATCTCAGTCAACACTCTGCAGTCTTGATTACTATACTTAAAAATAAGTGTTAAAATAGGGTAAAGTGTTTCCTCTCACTTCATTCTTATTTTTAAAAACTGTTTTAGCTATTCTTGTTTCTTTGTTTTTTCATAAAAAAACTTTTCTACATCTAGATAAACATGCAGGGATCTTAATAAGAATAGAGGTATATTGATTTGGGGAGAAAGACAAATGGCATCTTTACTGTATTTAAACTTTCAATCCATGAACATATGCCTCTCCATTCATTTAGAACTTCTATGATATCTTTCATTACTATTTTATAATCTTAATCGTATAAGTTCTGTACATGTTTAGTTAGATATTTACCTAAGTATTTAATTTTTCATGAGTTGCATATGTTTTATTAAAAATCTTTATTTGAGGTTTGTTTTCTGTCCCAAGAAAGGCCTATCATAAAAAATGTTCTGTGGGCACTTGAAAAGAATGTGTATTGTACTGTTGTTGAGTAGCATGTTCTACAAGTTTTGATAAAATTCTATTGGTTGATGGTATTGTTGAGTTCTTCAATATCTTGACAATTTTCTGTCTGATTGTTCTATCAATTGTGGACAGAGGAGTGTTGAAGTCTCCAACTGTAACTGCATATTGTCTATTTCTTTCGGTCTATTGATTTTTGATTCACGTGTTTTGTAGATCTGTTGTGTGGGGAACATGGTGAATACACATATACTACAACTATGTCTTCTTTTCTTTTTCTTTTACTATGTCTTCATGCTGGACTGACATCTTTTATCATTATGCAGTGGACTTCTTTATCCCTACAAAACTTTTTGCTCTGAAACCTACTTTACATGATATTAACATACATAATCTTGCTTTTTAAAAATTTATATTTGCATGGGATATCTTCTTCTATTCTTTGCTTTCAACCTACTTATGTCATTGAAATTGAAGTAAGTTTTTATAAACAGTATATAGCTGGATTATGTTTTTATCCACTCTGCTAATCTTTGTCATTTAGTTGATTTATTTAGACAACTTAATATAATTATCGATATGTTATTGATATGAATTATTTAATGTGCTAAGGCTTACATTTGTCACTTCATTTTTATCTATTTATTTTCTCTGCTTTTGTCTGCTTCATTTCCCTGCCTTCTGGTGGGTTATTTGAACATCTTTTAGAATTTAATTTGTATTTATCTGGAGTGTTTGTGAATGTATCACTTTATATAACTTTTTAAGTGGTTGTTCTAGGTTACATTTTATATACAAAACTTGTCACAGTCTGTGTCATTTTACCAGTTCAAGTGAAGTGTATAGCTTACTTCCTTCTATGTCTCTTTACCCTCTTCTATTTATAATATAGTTATCTTAACTATTCCTTCTGCATACATTGACAAACCCATTAGACAGTATTTTAGTTTTCAATTTACCTGTCAAACATAATTTAGAATGCTCAAAAGAGGGAAGGTCTATTTCATTTATCTATATTTTTATTCTTTCTGTTGTTCTTTCTTTCCTCCTGATATGCCAAGATATCTTTTTCCATTATTTCCTTTCTCTTTAGATAACTTTCTCTAACTATTCTTTTAGAGTACATGCCAACAACAAAAAAATTGCTTAGGTTTTTCTTAATCTGAAAATGTCTTTATTTTCTCTTCATTTGTGAAGTTTTTCTTGCTTGATGTAGAATTCTTGGTTGACAGTACTTTTCTTTCAGAGCTTGAAAAATGCAAAATGGGAACAGTAACAGTACCTACCTCAATAGGGTTGTGGTGAAAGTCATATAAGATAATGTATATAAGTTTCCTATTGTTTACTGGATGCTCAGTAAATAATAGCTATTTCAGTACACTCCCCATATGAGCCTAATGTTTAGTCAGGACTAAGTACCACTGATTGCTCTAAATGGTGGGCATTTCAGACAGAATTGGCAGAACAAGCTACAGTCTAGTAAGCAAAATAGGGTGAGGTTTAAGGCCTGCCTCTAGGTTTGGAAGGCATGCAGCTTTTGCCTTTGCTATGAAAAAGATTAGTTGAGGACAGGGCAACCCCAGTCTGATCATCTTGTATACTTGAGCCAGCTCACAGAGGTTTTGTATCTTTCTTATGCAAAGATACACAACTGACAAGTAGGAGAGCTGGGACATTTAGAGATTCTGTCTTGAAAATCTGTTTGGGTTTTTTTCACTCATAAGTGGACCCTGAACACCTATCAAAATACTACAAACAAGGTATTGGCAGTAGCAGGACATTGCCAGGGGAGCGGGCACATAACATCAATAAGGGCACCTGATCCTTATCCAAGTGAAGTGAGATCCAATGGGAGGTCCAAAACTTCACCTGTACATAAACCACTTATGTACACAATCCTGATTTGTACCTCACAACTTTAAAATTAAATTAAATTTTAAAAATAATCTTAAGAAAAAGAAAATCAGGTTTCTTCTCACTCTCTACCACTGCACCCTAAATTGTTCAGTTATCATTACTCATGTTCAACATAGGAAGAATATTCCTTGATGGCTTTGTTCAACACATAAATCAGCCTAATTTTATAATGTTCCCTTGGGCCCAGAGACAGCAAGAGCAAATAGCTAAGTTTGTTTTGTACTCTCTAAGGCTTAGACACAAACCCCAACCATGACAGACTCCATGAAAACAGTCACCTTGGCAAATAAGATGAAGCATGTAATTTCACTTGCAAAGGGAAACTTTACCTCTAGAAATAAAGTGGTGGAAAACCAAAGACAAAAAGCTCAAAGTTTAGAGTCATGCAGACTGTGTAAGATAAATGTGAAGTGCATAGCATATAGCAAGTCTTGGATAAACGGAAACAGTTGTTACTATAAATGTCTGATGCTGATTAGATAGATGCAGGTGTTCAAGAAAAGGCGATAACTGCAAAAACCTGAGCAGGCTTGGGGAGCAGAGGGCAAGGAGTCTAAAGAAAGCTGAGACACTCCTGATTTCCAATCACATCTCCCACCACTTACTCACTGTATGCTCTTGGACAGAAAGACACTTAATCTCCCCCAGCCTCAATTGGCTCATCTGCAAAATGGGCCCAGTAATGATACCTACTTCAGTAGGCTTGCAATAAAAATCAAATGAGATGATGCATCAAATCGCCTGTCATTTACTGGGTACTCAATAAATGATAGTTATTTTGATTATCCTTTCAAGGTGAAACAATTTCCAGCCAAAGCATTAATATCAGTGATTCCCTTTATTTGATGAACCAATCTGCATCTGATTAACTCCTTATAAGTGTCTCTTGGGGTAGAATTGTAATATGTCCTTCACTTTCTCTCATGAGGAAGATTTGGCTGGAATTCTGTGCTGAGGAAATTAATGGTTTCTATGAATCCATTTACATAAACACTTCTGCTATCACAGTGACATTAAAGAATGCATCCTGATCTGGTCCTGTCGGCACAGAAACAGAGCTGCAGGGATGAAAACAGACTCAAGGCCAGGCGATTAGTTGCCTCCAGACTTTTTCCTCAGAAGTTCTTTGCCTGTCTCATTTTGCTTAGACAGGCTAGAAAGCTTTTGGCAGCAAGGTAACTGTAAAGGAAGCGCATTTAAGGAAAGACTTCCAGTTCCTGAATGACAGAAATTCTGCCTGGGAATGGGAGATAAAAATCCAGCTTCCCAATGCACACTGCACACACTGACTCTAGCCTCTCTTCTTGGAGTTGTGATTTCCCTTCGCTGAGAGGACACTCCTGCTCCCCTCAGGAGGGGCTTGACCCTCTCAAGAGCTGCAAGACACAGCCACCCATATCCCATTGACCAGGTCCAAACATGGAGCACTTGGAACCTTGGCTGTACCCCCAGTTCATTCCTGTCTCTGTAAAGGGCAAAAGTGCACCTCAGCAAATGTCATGACTAGTCTCGATGTCCAGTAGCCCAAAGATATATATGCTAATCTAAGTCGAGTGGCACTGTGAATAAGAGTCCAATACTGAACACAGACCCACTGTACCACTTCCTGACTGTGTGACCTTTGGTAAGTCTCTCAATTTCTCTGTACCTAGTTTTCTTTATTTGTAAAATGGAAGCTGTAAGAGTGTCTGCTAATAGCTTATAGGTTTAAAATAAATAATACTTAGCAAATGCTGAATGCAGCAGAAACTCTTGGCAACTGGGAGCTATTATATTGATTATTAACCCAAGTTGCTTTAAGATCAAATGGATAAAATCAAACCATCTTACTACTCAGGGCTCTGGCTTTAAAGGTGAATCTACTCAAGTATTTGCAGTGTTCAAAATATTTCACAATTTGGGACAACAAATAGCTGATAACATATTGAAGGGCTATCCTAAATTTGTTTTTTACTAAAGTAAATGCAGAAATGTTGGGGAATATTGCAGGTAGACATGTAAATTTTTCTCAACCAATTCATCTTTGACAAAGCCTCCAACAACAACCACTGGGGAGAGGAGAACCTATTCAGTAAATGGTGCTGGGAAAACTGGCTGACCACATGCAGAAGATGGAAACAGGACTTGTACCTATCACCATACACAAAAAATAACTCTAAATGGATCAAAGACCTGAATGTAAAACCTCAAACTATAAGAGTCTTAGAAAATGCAGGAAACACCCTTATGAAAATTGGAACTGGGTACCAATTCCTATTCAGAACCCTAAAGGCCAATACCTTAAGAAATAAAATAGATAAGTGGGACCTCATCAAATTAATGAGCTTCTGCAAAACCAAAGAAACCATCAAGAGAGCTGGGAGCCAGCCCACAGAATGGGAAATATGTTTGCCAACTATTCGACAAAGGCCTAACATCTAGGATCTATAAGGCTCTCAAATGCGCTGAAAGGAAAAAAACAAACAGCCCCTTTAAAAAGTGGGCAAAGACACGAATAGACACTTCTCAAAAGAAGATATACAGGCAGCCAAGAGACACATGAAAAAGTGCTCAGCCTCACTCATCATCAGAGAAATGCAATCAAAATCACATTTGAGATACCACCTAACCCCTATAAGAATATCCATCATTAATAAAACAAACAAGAGATGCTAGCGAGGATGTGGAAAAGAAGGAACACTTCTGCACTGCTGGTGGGAATGCAAATTAGTACAACCTCTTTGAAAGACAGTGTAATGATTCCTGAAAGAACTAGAAATTGACCTTCCATATGACCCAGCAATTCCCGTATTGAGAATATACCCGGAGGAACTCAAATCATTCTACAAAAAAGGTACCTGCATATGGATGTTTATTGCGGCTCTATTCACAATAGCAAAAACATGGAACCAACCATGTTGCCCATCAAAGCTGGACTGGATTTAAAAATGTGGTACATATGCACAATGGAATATTATGCAGCCATAACGAAGGACAAATATATGGACTTTGCAGCAACTTGGATGGATTTGGAGTCGATCATACTCAGTGATTTATCACAGAAACAAAGAACAGAGTTCCATATGTTCTCACTCGTTAGCAAACCTTGAACAATTATAATGCTCTAAGAAAGTGACTGGCAGTTGTGGGAAACTGTCGGGGGGGTGGGATTGGCAGTTGAGGGAAACTGCTAGGGGATGGAAGGGCACACCTCATCAACAAGGGTACCTGCATGATCAATGTTTGTATGACTAACCCTGAAATGTACTCCATATCTTTATAATAAAAATTAAAAAGAAATGTAAGTTGTTACAGCCTCTGGAGCAAAATCTGGCATTATCTACTGAAATTAAATATATAAGTATACTTCAATCTAGCACTGCCACTTTGGGGAATCTATTCCACAGAAATAAGCACTGAAAATGGAAGGCAAGTTTGTAAAGAAGTATATGGCTGAGTGAATTTCACATCCACACCATGGCCTTTTATGTCACCATAAAAAGGAAGGAGGTGGTTTCCATGGCATATCATTAAGTGAGAAAAGCAAGAGGTGGTACTACATATTCTGTACTTGGATGCCACTGTTGTAAAATCAAATGACCAAAGCATCCCTTATGTATATATAATATAAATGTTCTATATAATTATACAAGCATGGAAGGAGGCATGAATATATAATTACCAAGTTATTCATATTGATTACCATTGTGGGAGTGGTATAAGGTGTAAGAAAAAAGTTTGCACATTTTTTAAAGAAAGGTGTCCACAGTGACAACTTGTATTTTATAGTCCCATCTAGGCAAATATTATGTGCATGTGGACTCACATACTTAGGCACACATGCATAGGAAGAAGTTAAAAAGAATGGTCAGCAAGATGCTACTGGTGTACATCTTGGGGGAGGGTGAGAAGTAGAAAAATGTTGATTTACTTATTTAGGTACTCATTTAGTTCACACAAACAGAGCCTGAAATCTTTCCTCAGCATAAATTTTATCTTAAGAATTGACAACAGCAGATTTCTTAGGGAAAGAAGTTGAGTTGGCAGCTGCAGGGCTCACTAGGTGGGAGTAAAATATACTTTTCATTGTTTGTCCTTTGTTGCTTTTGAATTTTGCACCATAGGCATGTATCACCAACTCAAAATAAGAACTAGAACTTAATTTAAGCATTGAATCCCCAAATCACAAGCTCTCACAGAGGCCAGTGTTTACCATCAGTTTCCTCATTGAGCACTGCCAGCCTTCCCTCTAGCACACCTCTTGTTTTCCACTGTAGGGTCTGGATGCCAGCAGTCCCTTCTGCCCGTATAACTCCCTTCATGTAATCAGCTTTACTTGCCCCCTTCCCTTTTTTAAAAGTCATAGTCTCACTCTGTCTCCCAGGCTGGAGTACAGTGGCACGATCATGGCTACCACAACTTCAATCTGCTGGGCTCAGGTGATCCTTTTTCCTCAGCCTTTCAAGAAACTGGGATTATAGGTTCACACCACCATGCCTGGCTAATTTTTTATTTATTGTAGAGACAAGGTCTCTCCGAGTTGCCCAAACTGGTCTCAAACTCCTGGGTTCAAGCAAACCTCTCATCTTTGCCACCCAATATGCAGAGATTACAGGCATGAGCCACTGCACCCAGTTTACTAGCCTTTTTGATCTTGGCTTGAACATCATCTCATCCCCATAGCCAACAAGGAGCACTGATCTCTACCCTAGTTATACATTGTACATGTATTTGTTAAATACAGTTATTCTACTGACAATGTTCAATAACCACATGATTTCTCTTACTTTCAATCACATGTGTGCAGTTTCAACTCAGTCTTCCCTTTGGGAAGATTTAGGAAAGCTCAATTCTGATTGGTTCCCCTAGAACCACAGAAAAGCCCAGAAGCTGCAAATGCAACTATGTTGTTCATCTCCTCATTTACAAGATATTTAGCAAGCATCTTTCTGGGCCCAGGCATTGTGTTCAGCACTGAAAAAAAAGAGTTATCAGAAATTAAGGTAGTCCCCGGTCTCACGGTGCTCACAGTATAGTGGAAGAGACAGGCATTAAATTAGTTAATGAATGAGGACATAAAATAATTACAAGTTGTGCAACTGCAAAGAAGGAAGAGTATAGGGAGGTGTCATAGCAATATATTAAAATAATGCCATGCTCATATGTGTGCTATGTTTTAAATGTAGATAGATATAGCTAAGATCAATCATTTAAAGTGCTATTAAATTCATAGTTTTTCACTCATGTATTTTTTTCTCATTCACCATATTCTAATAGTACACCTATCGTCAATGTAGCAGTTGGGAGGGTCGGATGGGAAGAAGTACATCACAAAACTGCAAACATTAAAAAGGAATCTCCACACATGTTCACACTTTGAGAGAAACCTTGGGCCTTCTAAGTGAATGTTGAATTGCTATGCCATAGACTCCAAATGGATTTGAAAATTATTCTTGGCACATTTTTAAAAATTTCTGTATCAAGTTCCACAAGATTAGTTGTTTGATTTGCTCAGAAAAAAATAAAATGATTGTGATTGTAAGAGAGTCTTCGTACTCAAAAGGATTCTGAACTACCAGTCTAATAAGGCTCTGGAGTCTTAATGCTTTCTCTCTCTCTCTCTCTCTCTCTCTCATTCTCTCTCTCATTCTCTCTCCCCCCCCACTACCCCCCTCTTTCACACACACACACACACACACACACACACACACACACACACACTCACACACATACACATACATGAGTGCTTGACAAGTATTAGTAAGCAGCAATATAATATGAAAGAGGATTGCAAACACTCTGCCTCTGCACCCATCTCTCATCTCCCAAAGACAACTAAGAGCAAGATGAAGGGAAGATCACCATCCCTCCATCCACAGTACCTGATCCAGTTTGTAGAAGTGTCTTACTCTACCAGGGGTGAAGAGGGAGCTGCCCCGACATTTTAGCCTGGAGAATGGGGACTTTGGGACCTTGGGAGTAACAGCTGTGTGCTTGGCCCCAAATTGACTCTGCAGGAGATCCAGAAAGAATTAAACATTCAATCTGTGATCTGAGAGAGCCTGCAACTTACCTGGGAATCAAGAATTGCTTGCAGGGAAAATGTAGAACTCGAGTACCTCATTTAACTGGACTTGCAGTGGAACCAAAACTTTCACATTAATTGTCCAATTAACTGGTATGTTCTGTTAAGTGTTTCAATTCTGTTTGTTTGGACTATTTTCATTGGAAAGCCTTCTAAATGTGTTACAAATTTGTCTTATTCAATGGAACACTCTGGGCATAATTTAACCTTTTCCTGGTGACTCAGGGTCATCTATATGAATATCCTTTATTGTGCCTCGTCTGCTTTTGCATTATTCTGAATTCTCTTTCTTTCCACATCTGGCTGTCAGCTGTCACTGCTCACCCACAGTTAATGAGCCTGTCTCTTCCAACCCCCTCAGCTCTCAGCTAATCACTGATAATAACAGCAAAAACTGCAATGATCCCCTGCTACATGCCAGGCCCTTGCTAAGTGCTTAGCATGGATTAATTAATTAAATCCTCAAAACAACCCTTGAGGCAGGTACAATAATTATCCCCAAATTGCCAATGGGGTAACCAAGGCCCAGAAGGGTCAAGTAATTTTCCTAAGGTTACACAGCAAGCACGTAGCAGAATTTGGATTTGGACCCTGATTTGCTGGTCTCATGATTTAAGTTTTGTTTTTTGGTTTTTTGTTGTTTTTTTTTTTACCACACACATCAGTGCTTTTCAAACCTTTTGACAGTGAGACAGAATCAGAAATATATTCTTACCAACATCCAGTACACATATGCATAAAAAACTAAATCAAAACTTCCAACAACATATTTTTTACATGAAACACACTCTGATGTTCTATTCTATTCCATCATCACCGTTATTAATGTTGGCCGTGACCTATTAAAACTAAAATGATTTCCCAGCCAATCAATGGGTCACAACTCATGGTGTGAAAACCCTGTAGCACATTTTATGGTTAATCTGCAATAGGTATAGATTACCACTAACCACACCTTGGTGTAAACTAGAAAAAGATGTCCCTTCCTCAAAATGTTTAATTATGTCTGTCAAAGAAAATTGTCATAATGTGTTGACATTGTTAGAGTAAGACACTGCTGCCATACGCTAGAAAACAGAAGTAAATGCAGAAATTATGTAAGTTGTATAATTATGTAAAAAGTAAATGCAACATTACAAATGGTGCCCCTCCTCAATAAAAAAAATGATGCTGTAAGCACCCCATGCACATCTATACAATTTGCCCTGATAGACAAAGACAAACTAGATCAGGAAGTATTTATTAAATGGGTAAATTGTCTCAGCGTACCTGAATGCCCAAAATTTGTAACAGCTCTTTTGCCTTCTTAGGGTCTTTCTGCTCACTTCCCAGTTAGAGTGATCAGAAAAAAATACAGACCACCCATTTCAATTAAAATTTCAGATAAACAGCAAATAACTTTTTACCTAAATGTGCCTCACACAGTATTTGAAATCTATTCATGCTAAAAAAATATTCATTTCAAAATTGCTAAAGGAATAATTTTAAAAGTCCTCACCACAAAAAATAAGTGTGAGGTGATATATATTTAATTAGTTTATGTAATTATTTCATTTTATATATATATATATAAACATCACATCATACCCTGTAAATATATAAAATTAGTATTTGTCAATAAAAAGTAAAATTTAAAAATTAAGAAACATTAAAAAATATTTGTTGTTTATCTGAACTTTAAACATAACCCAGAACCCCGTATGTTTATTAGCTGAATCTGTCAAACTGATTCCCAACGCACAGCTGGATTGATGTAAGTCTTGCTGCTCTGTCTTAAGAATCAGGAGCAGTTATCAGATGACATGAGGGTTAAATGGCAATTCTGCTGTAAAAGCTCCAGACCTGTTGCAAGGTAGGGCATGGTTCAGGCCCATGTGAGTAATCCTGAGAGGAAGAGAAGTGGAATTGGTGGAGGACATCAGTTATGAGAGCACACATAAGCACTGGAGGCTGGAGTAATCAGGGAAGTCTCTCTGGAGGAGACAGGCTTAGAAGGATGGGGAGGATGGAGAAAAAAATTCAAGAGCTGCTGTTTGTATCATAAGAAATTTAAGTTGAGATGAACTAGAAAATGTATGTCATGTTAAGCAGGAAATAATTTTGACTAGAGCAAGGATTTTTTTATTTTAAAGATCATTTGGGGGTACATGAGGGCAGTCGGGGGGGTCCTTTCAATGGCATTTCTGTAAAATATATAGAGAGTACTAGACCTTTACAGGAAAATCGCAGTGGTACTGAGCTTGTACTATATTCCAGGCACTGTATCTAACCTTTTATATGCATCATCTAGATTGATTTTCACAACAAAACCGTTATCATCCCCATTTTATAGTTGAAGAAACTGAGGCTCTGAGTGGATGTTAAGTAACATGCACAGGGTCACATAGTTTGTAAATGGCAGAGCTGGGATTTGAATCTAGATCTGTCAGATTCTGGAGCCTACACTCTTCACCACCACACTATACTGCTAAAAGTAATGTGGGGAAAAAATAAAGGCGTATTGTGGAACACAGTTTCTGAGGCACTCAAGGTACTGTTGTGTTAGGGACAGAGAGACATTAACTGATACAAGTAACAACTCTTATATTAACAAGATGTCCTTTAACCTATGCCCCTTCTACTTTGTCAAGGCAAAAAGCAAAATGTACTGAAGTGACATGTCTTTGGTATCCTGAAAGGTAAGCACCATATTTCCTTTGCCCTATTTCCCACTCTTTCAAAAAAACTAGAACCTGATCAGAGAAGAAGAAACCCTGACAAGAAAAGAAGAATCCAGAAGTGTGCTCCTAATCCATGCTCTTGTAGCCACAGGTTTAAAGTTCCATAGTAAATAGAGCAAACACTCAGGGATCACAAGAGCTATTCTCCCAGCGAGCATTCTTTCTGTTACAGAAACAATGAAAATCCCTGGAAAGCTAAAACACCAGTTGTGTTCTTTTAGACTCTTTTTATTGCTGGCTTTGCTGTAATCTGTTCAATCTGAAACTTGTTACTAGGTTAACAGATAACACAGCTTTAATTTATTTGCCAAAACACTTGGCTTCCAAAACCTTATTATTATTTATTTACACAGAATTGTAAGGATACAATGCCTGCATTTCGGTGATAGGTGCATTAGCCACAAACAGATCTATGTTATCAAAGTTTGAGGACTGGTTGTTACTGTGATTATTTGTTGTCAATTTCTTCCATCATCCACCCTCATCAGACTAATTGAGTTAGGCAAAGAGAAACCAGGATATGAGCAAAGGGGCTCTGTATGATGTGCTAGTACATCAGTTCTTTGGGAGAAAACAAAAATTCCCTATTTGTAGCATTTGCCGATTTCCACAGTGTAAATACAGCCACCATGGTCAATTTTAAGCTACCAGCATGACCTCACTGAAAGGGAAGGTGGGAAGAGATACTAGCAATAGCTTTCCAGAACCAGCACAAGTCAAGCGGGCTCTAGTATCACACTGTCTAAACAGTGTGATACTAGAATGAAGCCTATCTATAGGGGAGGAGTAAGCAAATGACAGTTTATCCATACAATAGGCTACTAAACAGTCGTTAAAAATGCTGATGTGAGCCAGGCTCGGTGGCTCAGCCTGTAATCCCGCGCCTTTGGGAGGCTGAGGTGAACGGATTGCCTGAGCCGGCGGATTCGAGACCCGCCTGGGCAGTGAGACCTCATCTCTACAATAAATCAAAAAAAAAAAAAAAAATCAGCCGGGCGTGATAGCGCATGCCTGTAATTCTGGCCACTCGGAAGGCTGAGGTGGAAGGATCGCCGGAGCCCGGCAGGTCGAGGCTGCGGTGGCCGGAAGCGGCCACTGCACTCCAGTCTGGGCGACTCCAGTCTGAGACTCCAACTCAAAAAAAAAAAAAAAATGCTGATGTGGATCGATATTTATTTATTCATAAATTTGCTTTTCTAGAATAAATAGATCTATATTTATTAACATAGAAAATATCTTCAATATATTATTAAGATTTTATTCAAGTTAGCAATCAATATTAGTATGATCTCAAAGTAATTTTTAAAGATGTGTGTGTACAGAAACAAAGAACTGAGTATCACATATTCTCACTCATAAGTGGACCTTGAACAATTATCGCAATACTGTAGGAAAAGGATTGGCAGTAGTAGGAAACTGTGGGGGGTGGACAGGGAGATGGGATTGGCAGTAGTGGAAATCTGCCTGGGGAAGGAGGGCACACCTCATCAACAAGGGTACCTGCACAATGAATACTTGTATACCTAGCCCTGAATTGTACCCCACATCTTTAAAATAAGAAATTTAAAAGTTAGAAAAAATGTGTGTATACTCACAAACATAAAATAAAGTATTTAAATATATACCAAAATATTAACGATAGTTTTCTGTGGGTGGCAAAATTATGAGCAATTTTTACTTGAAGAAATGGAAGAAAGATATCTTATGAAAAAACCCTCTTTAACTTTTCTATGTCACAATTTGTTTACAATGGGCACATATTATTTGTATACCCACATATATGTATATCATGTATATAAGCATATTTTTTTAATTTTTTAAGTTGGCCGGGCTCAGTGACTCAGCCTGTAATCCCAGCACTTTGGGAGGCCGAGGTGAGTGGATTGCCTGAGACAGCAAGTTCGACACCAGCCCGGGCAATTTGGCGAGACCTCCTCTCTACAATAAATTTTTAAAAAAAAATTAGCTGGGCTCGGTAGCACACGCCTGTAGTTCTGGCTACTTGGAAGGCTGAAGCGGAAGAATCAGCCTGAGCCCAGCGAGTCGATGCTGGGGTGGCCATGAGCATGCCACTGCACTCTAGCCTGGGCGACGGAGTGAGACTCCAACTCAAAAAAAAAAAAAAAAAACTGGAAGTTGAACAACTTGTTTTCTCATAAGACGTCTTCTCTTTCTTCAACCTCTTCTCCAGGTAGAAGTGGTGGGGCCCAGATAGTAAGGCAGGACACATGGAGCCCAGGAGAACAATCCCGCCATGGGACTTAATCCATTTTTCTGAGTGCCAGTCAGGAAAGTTTTACAGAGCAAGTGAGTGGCAGTAACCCAGATTCTCAAGTCTGGCTGCTCAGGCGACGTCTTCCTACAGCAGCTGCCTCTGACAGCACACCAGGTTATTCAAGCTTATCCCTTTACAAATGATGAATGATAGGAACAAATTGAATCTGAGGGATTTTTTTACCAGGTAGATTTGAGTTCTGTAATCTAAATAGGTGCACTCACACCAATTCATTACCAGTGTCTTCTGAGAAATACGGGTTTTTCTCTTGTATTTAGTTTTTTAGGTTAATTGGCCAACACTATTGTTCTTTAATTACACTATGATTTAAATAGACTTGTAAGCTAATTCACGATGTAATTGAAAGGCAATCATGTTTGCCAGTTAGCCTAAGAAACTAACCATCATAAATAATATCACTTCTATGGGAAAACATGCCCCAGGTTTCCAACTGACTTATTACATACTAATGTCTGGAACATGACATGATTCATTTGTAAATTGGGAGCTGCCAATTGGGGACCAGGTGGTCTGATCTAAACAGATCAGAGCCTTATGCTTCTCATATGGAAATGTCTTTACAGATGTGCTATTGTGATCAATGAATAATTTTAAAGCATTTGGGAAATGTTAATTATTGATCCTTGCTTGCCTGATCAAAGAAGGGTCTACAAAATGCCACACAAAGTCAGTTTGGTCTATGCATTATATTATCAAATAACTGTGCTGGTTGCCTTTTTTTCTGGCTGGCTGTTTTCAAACCGTTTAGTTACAGTTTCAGGTTTATTCAGGAAGAGCTTAGATAAAGTCAGAGACCAATTGTTATCACACAGAAAACATGTATAAAAAATAGAATTGCATTTTAAAAGAAATAAAGCTTCCTCTTTCTCAAGCAACAGAAGTGACTGAAGTATAATAGTTTCCCAGTTGTAATCCTCCTTCTATAATGCCATTTATTGCACCTGGTTATTACTGTACTTCCCATCCTCAGCTTTCTAGTTTAGTCCTTCAAATAACTTCAAAAACTATTTTTTAGGATTTTCCCCAGGAATAATAACAACCTACTATTTTGTTTTGGCAGAAAAGGGTTTTTATTTTAATTTATGATTCAAATTAGTGCCTTTAGGTCTGAAATCTCTCTATCCTGAAAGATTATGTAATGAATTTCAAGATCCTCATTAGGAATGCTTCTGTTCTTGATAAATGATGGCTGCAACCTATAGAATCTGTTTCTAAACCAAAGAAAAGACTGAGGACTCAAACTAAGCCTGAAGACAGTACAAAACTGCACAATATAAACCCAAAACTTTTCATCTAAAATTCAGAAGGCACAAGAGTCTAGTTTTGCCTCTGTAACTAACTAGCTAAGTTTCCTACAGCAAGTCTCTTTCCTTCTCTGAGCCTTGGCCAATATTCTCATCCAGAAAACTGGTGGGATTTCAAACTGAGGTCAGAAGGAAACAGACGAGCCAGCACACCTTGAAGGTAATCTAAGGGAGGGCCATCTGGTTGAGCAAGATTATCCATCAAAAAGCTCATCTTCCCACCTGAGGGCAGGCCATCAGATTCGCTCTTGCAGGAGCAGTCATCAAAAGTTCACAAATCCCTTTTATCCTGGATCAGGTGACAAAAGGGACAGCTGAGAAAGTGCAGACAGTTCTTCCTTGAAGGGAGGAAAGCCCAAAGGGTGCTAACACTCTGAACTCAGAGGTAAAGTGAAAAACAAGGAAGAGATTACTGCCCCCATTTTGCAAATGACAAAACCTCTGATAATTTCTTAATTGGGACAGGGATGGGTGGAAATTGAACTTTTATATTGTTTTTCTTCTTGCATCAGGTTGTATTGGAACAGATTTAATCTCTGGAGTATTTCCAAGTCTGAGAGGATTACTTTGCGGTAATTCTATTTTACCTGTCTCTTCCTAACCAGGTGACATTCCTTGAGGGCAAGAGCCAAACAGAGAGGTGCTCTAAAGTGTTTGCTAAATAGTAGCACAGTTCGAGTAAAATTTTTAAAACCTGATTTTAACATAATAAAAATTAGCACAAAATTAGTTAACAAATTGCCTTAAATCCTTTCTGGAATGGCATTGAGAATAAAATAACGAAATTGATGAGATTAATTTCTCCCCAGTGGTTTTATGATTTTTAAAGTGCAATGTCCCTAAATTGATATTAACCCAGAAGTGAGTTCTGGAAACCCAAAGCATCTCCCTCCCCCATTAATCCATACCACAGATACATACATGGCTCATATTTCAAGTAGAGATATTTCTGTATGAAATTTTTCATTCATAGAAGGAATTCAGCATAGTGGTTAAAATTTAGACCTATATTAGACTTGAGTTAGAGCCCAGAATTAGCCAGGGTCCAACAAAAAGTTAGGAGCTGACCATAGTTCCTGGCCCATATTAGACCTTCAATAAATAGGAACTGCTGCTGCTGCTGCTACAACTGCTCTCGTTATTAATTACGCCTTTCAGAAAATAATCCTAAAATCTTCTTTACATTAAAAGCAGTTCAAGGAACACTATAAATGTTTTTGATCCTGGCTGAAGCTGTGGAGTACTCTGGACTAATCACCTTCACAGATCTGAAGTCTTTTCTAACAGCAGCAAAAGAAATCCAAACATATGCCTGGTAAGCTCTTGCAATTCTTCCTAATTGCTGCCTGGCTCTCTGCCACAGCTGGAGGACACACTGTTCTAAGATTCCGTCTGCTACTGTATGGTTAATCACAATATGGGCTCATCAAACTCAGAGAACAAATAAAAGCATATACCTCTTTATGCACAATTCTGATATTATTTGTAAAATACACTATTTAATAGAGATTCTGCTGAAAAATACTCCTTTCCAATGGGTTGCCTGTTATTAACAGGCTTATTTCAATTGATCTGCGCATTAAGAACAATTGCTATTCGATCTGATGGCGTAAAAGTACATGATGCCCAGTTACATCCGAATTAGATGAACAACAAATACTTTTTTAGTGTGAGTAGGTCCCAAATATTCCATGGGCCAAACTTAGGCTAAAAGTTATTTGTTGTTTATCTGAAATTCAAATGTCATGGAGTGTCCTTTACTTTATCTGGCAACTCTATTTTTATACAAGTATTCATCTTTGCTTGCAACATTCCAGATATGTTAATTTGATGACATTTTATAAAGCATATCGACTTAGCAGTCAGTAACACTATTTACTATCATAAATGTCAACTAATGAAGTATTTTAATATTTAGGATTTGACTCCTTGTTTTAATAAATTTTAACAAAGTTTCTATACATCCAACTAATATGACTTTTTACTAGCATGAGGTATAATTGCATCAACAAACCACCAGAAACTACCAACAAATCCATGGTTAAGTATATACTCTGGGAAGGCCACTTTGAAATTAATCTCATGTTGGAAACCAGAGCTCCAAGCCATCCCATTGAGGAAGGTTTCTGCCAGTTCACAAAGGTCATATTTACCTGTAGCTAGTGGCATTTCCTTGTTCCTAGATAAGATACAACAAAGGGAAGTGTTTTGTTCCAGGTGAGTGGGAAAGGGTGTAAGAAATAAGAAGATAACAGTGTTTGGTTCAGGTGGGAATGTATCAAGCAAACTGTTCACTCTGCTACACACTCAAGAGGCCACTAACTGGCCATAATGCTGCTATTATCACCCATTAAAAACCCAGTCTTTATTATTTGGATGTAAGTGTATAAAATTCTGACTGCACATGCGCCATAACTTTCCTTTTCCAAGGGATAGGAGGAAAATGAGCCTGGTATTTATAGTTAATATTTACAACAACTAGAGAGGCTCAATAGCATGCCCTGGCTGTGTCCTCGGTGGGGTCCCTGATTAAGAATTCGTAAGGGAGGAGTAAAAATGGGCATGTACCTCTGATGTCCTCTTGCTCGTTATTAAAAAATCACCAGGCAGTAGTTTTGTGCAGCATCCACAAAGCGGAGAATAACTGAGAAAGGTAAACACAAACTTGTAAGAAAAACATTCTAGAGCTTCAAGCTTATCTTCCACACTATCACTGTGCCCCTAGAAGAAACTGTCAGGTGTTTTTCAATCGAATCATTTTAAAATCATAAAATGGAGTGCATTTTTTAAAGGTGGTTCTGTTAAGTGTCTCAGACCTAGATTCCTAGATCTGCTGCCTGGGTACATCTAAAATGAAAATTTGTATCTGAAAAAATTTTAACTTCCCAATGTTCTTCTCACTTTTTTGGTGGGAGAGGGAGGACAGGAAGATGAGCTAGGCAAGTAAATACTAGTAAAGGTCTTCAAACATCTTACCTGAATAGTCTCTATTTTTTCTACTTGTCACTTTTTAAAGTCCCAAAGTATTTTTTAATGTAATTGTGAGGAATTTAAACGTATCATTAACTGTGGTAACTCGATTAACAAATTAAACTCTGGGCAGTGAAGTATCAATTTCTTTATCCCTGCTTTGCACAACTGTCTTTAAACCTTTTGTCCAGTTCCCTTGAGACAGGAAGCCATGGTATCCTTTGGCTTGGAGATTTGCCAAAAACACACCCCCACTGGAGAAGTCATGTGTGTAAGCCTGAAAAAGAACAGGATTTGGAGCCAAAAACCTAGATTTTAGTCCTGGCTTCATGACTTACTGGTTTTCTAACAATGGACAGGTTACTCACTCTCTCACAAACTAAATAACTTTATTTGTAAAAATGAATTGTTCAATCCCAATGAGAAAGTGCATGTGGAAGTGATTTGTAAATGGTAAATCAGTATAAACATGTTATTGATTGTTCTCATTATAAGGACTCAAAATAGAATTTCCACCTTGTGCTAACAGGGTGGGAACAGGGCAAAGGTGGCCTTTGAAGAGGCTCCTGGTGCTTTGCGGAAGACCATGGTCTGGAATGTTAAGCATCATTCTGGCTTTAAGAGTGAAGGACTGACCCCACAACCCTTATTTACATGCATCCCCTCAATGACTTTTCATGAGTCTAAACTAGAAAGTCAGTGCCTTTTTGCACAGAACTCCTTCCTAAGGAGTTGAACCTCCTCCTCTTCTGACAAAAGATGTGTCTTTCCCAAGAGGAGATGGGGAAACACATGCAGTCTGTTCAAGTTAATGTAGCCTGCATCTTCTTAACTGCTGCCAGATCTCATTGACCAAATATTGAAGCCATTGATGGCCTATGGCAATTTCAAAAACACATTGTGATAACTGCTTACATCCCATTCATTGGTGTAAAACTGGTTTAAATAGCTGAAAATCACCACTACACCTAGGAAATGAGATTTTCCCTCACTTTAAACAACATGGCTATAGACAAAATAGAGTATATACTATGCAGTATTATTTGTGAGGTAGAATGACATAATAGCTAATGCTAAAAGGTAAAACACACCTATTACAAGAATACAGTGCATTTTTGGAGGGATATTATTAAAATAAATATGAATATAATTTGGAGCTAGAATGTTGTTAGTTTTTAAAGTACAATTATCAGTGTTAAGGGGATATATGCGTGCATCTTTTATTGTACTATGCTAGTTGTAGAAAGCAGAGAGCTCATTTCTTTTGCAGTCTCAAGAACTTGGTTAACATAAGGTTTATAAGTTTCATCTCCTATTCAGGGACTTGTAGGCACCTGAAATAAAAGTGAATAAAGGTCCAAGTGACCATGGAAGATATGCAATGAGAAATTTTTTTAGATTTTGTAATCCAATTGATATTGACTTGAAATGTTTCTATCTAGATTCATGGCAAGGCATTTGAAACAATGTACATATGTTGTATAATAATTGCCATGATTGTACCTGTGGGCAATTTGATTTGGCTTCTTAATTTTCATCACAGAAAGAAGTGTAAGAAACGTGAATGCATGTAATTAAATGTGCTTTTGTCGTATTTGTTACCAGTTTCTTCACTGAATACCTAGTAGATTGTCTTCTTGGCTGCCCCTTTCTCTTCCTTTTCAGGGTAATGCTCCTCCCTCTTCAGTTCTCCTGGCTACTGACAGCCATGTCTGTACCACGTGACCCCCTCCTTGCCCACATCTGACTGGTCCAGGAGTGGGCAGCTGTCCATGAATTTAAAATGGGGACTAAGAGAAACCTGGTCTTACTCTGGGTAGCTAGGACTATAATATGAATACAGACACTAGAGATAGCCATCTGCTGTCATGCAGCCTGGGGAGCAGAAAAGGAAATAATCAAACTGACATGCAGAAAGGAGCACAGATCAGAGGAAGAGAGAAATAGAAAAGTCCTTACCACTAACCCAGTGTCTAGTCCCAGATCAAACTTGTCTCCATTCTTACCTCCTGGGTTTCTTGAGAACCCCAGAGTCTGTAGAATAAATTTCTCCCATTTCTCTAATCTAGCTAAAGTAGGTCTCTGTCACAAATAGGTCTCTGTTACTTATAACCAAAAGAGTCCAAATGACTACACATTCAAACTTTAATTTTAACAGTCTTTATTTTTAAAAAGATAGATTCACCCTAAAACAAAAAGAATTTGTACTCAAGGGTCCACCTAGGCAGGAGTGACCCCAGCATACTGCTGCGTCTAGTATATAATTTAGTGGTAGGTGTTCATATAATGTTTGCTAAATGAGTGAATGAATGGAGGCATGTATTCCAAATAACCTGGCATAAAATTTAGCTGAGATTCAGATATGGTTCAGTGTTCACATATTTATGACCATTCATTTTCTAAATTTTACTGACCATTAAGTTACTACTTTTGAAGCTGGTTGAAAGGCAAGCCTGCATAGTAGTTACAAACAATGGCACTGGAGTCAGTGATCACATTCCAATCATGGCCCTGCCTTTAGACATCTATAGGTCACAGTTTCCTCATTTGTAAAATGGGGATGCCAGCTAAATTTTTTTTGTTTATTGTAAAGACAGGTATTGTCAAGTTGCCCAGGCTAGTCCCAACCTCCTGGGCTCAGGCAAGCCTCTCACCTCAGCCTCCCAAAGTGCTAGGATTACAGCATGAGCTACCACACCTGGCAAGAGCAACATGTTCAAATCTCACTTGGTACATTCCTTTTGATAAGCTACACTTCTTATCGATCCAGTTCTTCTTTTTGACTTCCTCCCAGATATAGACTTCAGGGAAGCTTGGTAGTAGACTTCTTCTGGAGTATGCACCTGGATACGTACCTTTGCCTCATCTAGAGATAGCTCTCGCAGGAGTCTCAAACACCCAAATTCTCCAGTCAATTCATCAGGTTTTAAGAGTTTCTGTAACACAAAAACATGAACCAGGAAAATTGACACTACTCAGGATGAGATTTTTCTCCCATTACAAGATTTTCTGCAATTTTGCAAATCTATTTAAAATGTTCTTGAAGGCTTTATATTATTATGATATCCATTGATGTATTTGTGGATGAAATGATACATCCTGGGTTTGATTTAAAATAATTGGGAAGGGGTGTGGGCTGGGATAGAGTGATGGCTATGCAAACCAAATGATGAGTACCTGAGGGCTCTTTTATATTAATCTACTTGTTTATGTGCCAGAATTTTTTATAACAAAAAGCTATTTCTAAAAATAGTCTTGAGTGCCCAGTAACCCTTTTTTCTGACACTTCCATAGCCTGAGCTGTGTATAATTTCATTCATACGAAATGTAGTTTTTCTTTTCTTAACATCTCTTCTTTCAGGCAATGCCTGGAAATAATAAACAGTCTTCAAAAGAAAGAGAAAGCCCATATCCTGTGCACACAGAAGAAACATTTGAGCAAAATGTAGATACTATTTTTGAAAAGATTTTAATTGATGTAATTTCTGTTTTGATACTAAGGAATGAAATAGTAAGAAATCCTAGCAGAAACTGTCTTTTTTTTTTTTTTTTGAGTTGGAGTCTCACTCAGTCATTCAGACTGGAGTGCAGTGGCCGCTCCCGGCCACTGCAGCCTCGACCTGCTGGGCTCTGGCGATCCTTCCACTTCAGCCTTCCAAGTAGCTGGAACTACAGGTGCACGCTACCACACCTGGCTAATTTTTTTGATTTATTGTAGAGATGAGGTCTCGCCAAGTTGCCCAGGCGGGTCTCGAACCCGCGGGCTCAGGCAATTAACTCACCTCGGTTACAGGCTGAACCACCGAGCCCGGCCAGAAACTGTCTCTTTACTGGGGACTTTGGCTGATATTTTTCTGTTTACAACCAAAATGATAAAATGCTGCTCTGTGGTACAGGTGTAGTGGATAGAAAATACCCTTTAGGCCAGGTGCAGTATCTCAAGCCTGTAATCCCAGCACTTTGAGAGGCCGAGGTGAAAAGATTGCTGAGGGTTTGAGACCAGCCTGGGCAACATGGTGAGACCTCATCTCTACAATAAATTTAAAAATTAGCTGGGCACTGTAGTGTATGCCTGTAGTTCTGAGGCGGAAGGATCTCCAGAGCCCAGCAGGTCCAGGCTGTGGTACGCAGGAGAGTGCCACTGCATTCCAGCCTGGGGGACAGAGTGAGGCTCCAACTCAAAAAAAAAAAAAAAAACGAAAAGAAAAGAAAGAAAATACAACTTCAGAAGACACACATGCGACAGAAGCTAAATCAAAAGCCACATGATAAACTTCCCTACCTTGGATCATGGAAGTTGTTATGTTCATGCCTTGCCATCAATACACCAAATGTATCATAGCAACAGTAATGGGATGGTACTAACAAGACCTTCCTCTCAATGTTTAACCTTGGTTGCAAGCTTCACAGAAGGTTCTTGCCATAACACTGCTGACAAGAGCAGACATCAGTTATGTGGTCTTAAATGGCCATGGACCATATTAGAGTGTCAGGAAGTGGCTGCCACTCTCTGATGGGGTCAGTCACTCAGAAAAAGGAGATAAATTAGAAAGAAAATAATTATAATCTGTAGTGTGAACATCGCCTTTATATGACCATCAGTGCTAATCATCTGTCTTCAAGGCCCAGAGGAATTGGGGATTGGTTTGCATGTGCCTCCCTTTTCATACAAAGACTCAGGTTTTCAGCTGTGTTGCTGGTTTAGGGTCCACAGTCACACTCCCTTTTTCTTACCCCCCTTGGAACAAACACATGGCGGAAAGCCAGCTGGTAGGGTTAGGAAAGCAGGGTAGGGCCAAAGAAGGGAGCAAAGCTAACTGCTCCCCATGGGGATGCAGCCCTGACCTTGGCCTCATTAGCTCTGGGCTCTGACTGAGCTAAACCAGCCCAGATGGCTTTAGGAATAAGGTGAAGACCCACTTCAGGAAAAACTGGAGAAACAAATGCTTGCTACCCTTAAAATAATGGGGAGGGATGGGAAAGAAGATGTTCTAGTGGCTATTCATAGTGAAAACTTCAAAGAGCTTCCCAAGTTATATATATTTTATTATAATTATTATTATTATTTTCAGCTAACGGCGATAAAATCTAGTTTATTTTCTCCAAATAGAAGCAAATCTTACATTTCTATGAAAGAACAATGTGCTTAACCCTGAATTGTACCCCACATCTCTAAAATTAAAAAATTTAAAAAGTTAAATCAGAACAATGAAGCTTTTGCTTTCTCCTGATACACTTTTTGAGGAAAAGAAAAGATCTAATTTGGCAATTAATTCTTATACCAATGCCAGACCTTGCTAGGTAATGCTATTGTCACCAGCCTTGAAAACTGTGGCCTGGAGATGTTAACTAATTTCTCCAGGATCATATATCTAGTAAATCATGGAGAAAACTTGAATTTAGGCCATTTGCCCTTAAAGCCCACCAGCTTTCCACAACACCCCATTGCTTACCATTTAGAGTAGCATAAAACAATTACATGAGTGTTTCCTAAGAACAGCCATGAGGTTTAAAACCAAGGTACCACTCCTTATAAAAGTATTAAATTATATCAGGTCAGACAAGGAGAATTTGATTTGCAAAAATTTATTGTGTCTTCTGGCAGCTCCAAAAATCACATTGGTGACAATCTTCCACAAAATGGCTCCCAAATTCATTAGCCTGTATTTTTTTCAAGGAGAAGATTTGGGTTTTTTTATACAGGGTCTCACTTTGTGGCCCAGTATGGAGTGTAGTGATGTGACCATAGCTTACTGCAGCCTCAACCACCTAGGCTCAAGCAATCCTCCCACCTCAGCCTCCCAAGTAGCTGGAACTACAGTCGTGCACAACCATATCCAGCTAATTTTTTATTTTTTTATTTTTTGTTGAGATGAGGTCTCACTATTTTTCCCGGGATGGTCTCAAATTCCTGGCTTAAAGCAATCCTCCCATCTCAGCCTCCCAAAATGCTGAGATTACAGTGTGAAACATCACGGCCAGCCAAGGTGATGTAAAACATATTTTTGCTGTTGGAGAAAGCAAAACTCATTCTACATTTATAGATAGAGTGATGTGGTGCAGTTTTCTGTGACCCTAAGCAAGTGTGGAGCTAGACCTAACTGATGGCTAGAGGACAACTGACACTGGAGGGCAGGGCAACCTAATGACTCCCAGCGTGGGTTTGCAAAAGACAGATCAACACCTGTGTGAGATAACATATGTGCAGCAACACATAGATTAAACATAGATTGACTCTAGTAAACAGAGCCATTGTTATGATTTCCATTATTGTGCTTCCTATCCTTTTATCTCCCTTTGCTTTTCCACGGGGAAACTTTCTCCAGGACTTCAGGCCAAAGTTTCTGAAACTCCACACTACTGACATTTTGAACTGGATAATTCTTGGTTTTGGAAGCCATCCTATGCATTGTAGGATATTTAGCAGTAGAGCTAGGAGTAGGGTGATGAGAGTGAAATGGCCAAGGTACTTGCCTCAGGCACAAAATTTAAGAGGACAACAAAAATCTCAGTAATCAAGATAAACAATATTTTAATATATTCTACAAAATCAAAATTAATGCCTTCAAAATCCATAATGAAGAAAATATCAAAATTTTAAATAAGGGCAATATCAGTACTGCTGAGTTTTCTTTTTTTTTTTTGAGTTGGAGTCTCACTCTGTCACCCAGACCGGAGTGCAGTGGCTGCTTCCAGCCACCACAGCCTCGACCTGCTGGGCTCCGGCGATCCTTCCTCCTCAGCCTTCCAAGTAGCCGGAATTACAGGCATGCACTACCACGCCCAGCTGATTTTTTGATTTATTGTAGAGATGAGGTCTGGCTGCCCAGGCGGGTCTCAAACCCGCAGGCTCAGGCGAGTTTTCTTTTTGTTTCAGGCTCTATAACACTGTTACTGATCCCTTGTGTAGCAGTACCTCTGACCTCTACTCACTAGATGTCAGTATCATTCCTAACCTCCACCCCCTGTCATGACCAACAAAAATGTCTACAGACATTTTCAAATACCTGCAAGATCATCCCAGTGGAGAACTACTACTAAAAGCATAGAACATTAGGGTCACCTTCTTCATTAAAAAACAAAAATAGTTGATTAGTCTGAAAGCTAATGGGGCATGATAGCAGTGTGGTTAAGGGAAGAGCTCTACACCACACAGATTTGGGTTCAAATCTCAGGTTCAAGACTTGGTAGACATGTGACATTGTGAGCTACAGTCTTGTGCTTCAGTTTCACCATCTGTAAAGCAAAGATTAAAGTAAAATCTATCTCAGATAGTGGCAAAGATAAAATGATTTGTGTAAATCATTTAGGACAGTACATGATGCATGCCAAGATCTCAAAACTATTAGTCACTAGTCTAACCAAAGAAAAAATGAAGAAAACTCAAATAAATGCAATTAGAAATGACAGAAAGGACACAATAACTATTACCACAGAAATCAAAAAGATGATCAGGGACTACTGTGACCACCTCTATGGCGACACGCTGGAAAGCCTAGAGGAAATGGATAGATTCCCAGAAACATACACCCTCCAGAGACTGAACCAAGAAGAAATAGATATCCTTCATAAACCAATAACAAGCAATGAAATTGGATAAAAAATAAAAACATCCCCCCCCCCAGAAAAATAGCCCATGGCCAGAAGGAGTCAGGGCACAATTTTATCAGTCAAACATAAAGAAGAGCTGGTACCAATCCTACTGAAACTATTCCAGAAAATCAAAGAGGAGGACTCCTCCCAAACTTAAGCTATAAAATCAGAATCACACTGATACAAAATCAGGCAAGACATAACAACCAAAAAAAAAAAAAGAAAACACAGGCCTATTTACCTGATGAATAGAGATGTTAAAATCCTTAATAAAATACTGGACAACCAAATTCAACAGCATATCAAAAAAGTTATTCACCATAGCCAAGTGGGGTTTATTCCAGGGATGCAAGGATGGTTCAACATCTGCAAATCAATAAGTGTGATACACCACATAGTCAGAAGTTAAAAAAAAATAAAATAAAAAATAATTTTATATATATATATATATATATATATATGACTATCTCAATGGATGCAGAAAAGGCATTTGACAAAATCCAACATCCCTTCATGATAAAGACCCTCAACAAACTGGACACTGAAGGAACATATCTCAACATAATAAGACCTACATATGACAGACCAACAGCCAACATAATACTTAACCAGGAAAAGTTTAAAACATTCCACTTCAGAATAGGAACAAGACAGGGATGGGCACTCTCACCACTCTTATTCAACATCATATTGGAATTCGATTTCCTAGCAAAAGCAATCAGGAAAGGGAAAGAAATAAAAGGTATCCAAAAAAGCAAAGAGGAAGTCAAACTATCCCTGTTCATGGATGACATGATTATATATTTATAAAACCCTGGAGAAGTAGCGTCCTCCTGAACCGCAGGCGAGTTCAGTTGCCCGGGCACAGTGGTGTACTCTCCGCGTGATGGGAGCTGTGCAGCTTGGTAAAGTTTAGCACCTTGTGAAGGACGCCCCAAATACTCCCCTGGGCTGGAGAAAAATAAGTCTGGGGAAGGAGACACCCTCTCCACGGCCCACTGAAGCGGTCTTCTGCACCATCAGGGGACCAAGACTACATACTGCTGAATAGACAGACTGTAAAGCAGAGGGAAAAGTGAACAAAGCCAGAAGACGCTCATAAGGAAGAACAGGACATTGCAGAAGAGAAATAAAAGCAACTCCACCTTCCCTCAAAAACAGAATTGAAGAAGGGGAGGGAGAGGAGGAGAGGGAGAAAAATCTACAGAAATGAAGAAAAATCAAAAGAAGAGTATGAGTCTCTCCCAGACGCCTGGGAGAGCAGACACTGAGAAAACTGACTTTGGAATGCAAACAATGAAAAGCCCCCAGAATGAAGGGTCTCAAGCTGCAAATGTAGATATCAAAGCAATAATGGAGAGATTAAAAAGAATTGAGGAGACACAAGAAGAAACTAGGAAGGAGATGATATCTGAGATAACAGTACTAAAGAATACTGTGAATGAAATAAATAACAAACTGATAAGCATGGAAAGCAGACTTACCCAAGCAGAAGAAAGACTCTCAGAGCTCGAGGACCAAAATATAGAAATAACCCAAACTCTTAAAAACACAGAATAAGCTCAAAAAGACAGAACAAAACCTTCAAGAGATGAGTGACTACCTCAAGAAGCCTAACCTAGGAGTAATCGGACTCCCTGAGGCAGAAAGAGAAACAGAGACCACACTGGAACAAAACTTTCCATGAGATCATTCAAGAAAACTTCCCTTATCTAATCAGTGATGCAAAAATTCAAACACAAGAGATTCAGAGGACCCCTGCAAGACAACAAATGAGAAGACCAACTCCTAGACACATAATAATTCGCCTAAATAAAGTAGGCACAAAAGAAAAAATCCTAAAGGCAGCAAGAGAAAAAGGCCAGATCACCTACCATGGAAGACCAATCAGAATAGCAGCAGATTTATCTGCAGAAACCCTGCAGGCTAGGAGAACTTGAAGCCCTATCTTCAAAGTCCTAAAAGATAAACAATTTCAACCAAGAATAACCTACCCGGCCAAGCTAAGCATCATCAGTGAGGGAGAATTAAAATCTTTCCCAGATATCCAATCCCTAAGAACTTACGCTGCCACCAAACATCTCTACATGAAACACTTAAGAAAGTACTAAACACAGAAGAAACGGAAAAAAGAAAAACACTTAAGAAAGTACTAAACACAGAAGAAAAGGAAAAAAGAAAACGAAAAAAAGTACAAGGAAAAGAATAAAATATACACGAACCAACCCCAAAACCAAAAGAAAGACAAAAAATGAAAAAAGAAAAAACCAAGTGGAAGAACAACAACTCAATAAGAACTCCATGATAGGGACGAACTCTCACATTTCAATAATTAGTCTGAATGTGAATGGACTAAACGCACCACTGAAAAGACATAGAATGACAAAATGGATAAAATATCACCAGGCAACAATATACTGCCTTCAAGAGACCCATCTCACTAGAAAGGACATACACAGACTCAAAGTAAGAGGATGGGAAACAAATTTTCAGGCAAATGGAACACAAAAGAAAGGAGGAGTCGCAATCCTAATTTCAGACAAAATACCATTTAAGCTATCAAAAATTTAAAAACATACAGAAGGCCACTACATAATGATAAAAGGTTCACTCCATCAACAAGAAATATCTATCCTAAACATATATGCACCCAACATAGATGCGCCAACATTCATAAAGCAACTTCTAGGAAAACTAAAGAAAGATATTGACTCTAACACCATCATAACAGGGGACTTTAATACACCACTCACAACCCTAGACAGATCATCAGGACTAAAAATCAGCAAGGAGATCCGGAACCTCAATAAGACTCTGGACCAAATGGACTTAATTGATACCTACAGAACACTCCATCCAAAGACCACAGAATACACATTCTACTCCTCACCGCATGGAACATATTCTAAGATCGACCACACAATTGGACACAAATCAAGCATAAGCAAATTTAAAAGGACTGAAATTCTACCATGCACCTTCTCGGACCACAGTGGAATAAAAATAAACATTGACACCAACAAGGTCCCCCCAAAACCCACAAAGACATGGACACTAAACAGTATGATGCTAAACAACTCCTGGGTCAATGATGACATCAAAACAGAGATCAAAAGATACCTGGAAATAAATGAAAATGAAGAAACATCTTACCAAAATCTCTGGGACGCCTTAAAAGCTGAAATAAGAGGGGAATGTATATCCCTACAAACACACATGAGGAAAATGGAAAGAACAGAAATTCACAACCTAACAAACCACCTAAAGAAGCTGGAAAAGCAAGACCACAAAAACCCTAATTTCAGCAGAAGAATCCAGATCACCAAAATAAAAGCCCAAATCCAGGACATAGAAGACAAAAAGATAATAGAAAAAAATCAATGAAACAAAAAGCTGGTTCTTCAAAAGAATAAACAAGATCAATGGTCCCCTAGCTAGACTGACCAAGAAAAAAACGAGAAAAAAACCAAATAAGCACAATCAGAAACACAAAAGATGAAGTCACATCTGACCCTGAAGAAATACAAAAGATCATTAGAGACTACTACGTACACTTGTATGGAAACAAACTTGAAAACCTTAAGGAAATGGAGGACTTTCTGACATTACACAGCCTACCTAAGTTGGAACAAGAAGAAATTGAGACCCTAAATAGACCAATAACAATCAAGGAAATCGACTACGTAATAAGAAAACTTCCTACAAAAAAAAGCCCCGGACCAGATGGCTTTCCAGCAGAATTCTACAAGACATTTAAGGAGGAGCTGATACCAATCCTACTGAAGGTATTTCAGGGAATCGAAAAAGATGGAATGCTCCCCAAATCATATTATGAAGCCAACATCACATTGATACCCAAGCCAGGTAAAGATCCAACAAAGAAAGAGAACTACAGGCCAATATCTTTGATGAACATAGATGCTAAAATTCTCAACAAGATCCTAGCAAACCAAATTCAGCAATACATCTCAAAAATCATCCATCATGACCAAGTAGGCTTCATTCCTGGGATGCAAGGCTGGTTCAACATTCGCAAACCATAAATATAATTAAATACATCAACAGATGTCAAAACAAAAACCACATGATTATATCATTAGATGCAGAAAAAGCTTTTGATAAAATCCAGCACTCCTTCTTGATAAAAACCCTTGAACATCTAGGCATGCGGGGAACATACCTCAAAATAGTAAAAGCCATCTATGAGAAACCCACAGCGAGCATACTCCTAAATGGACAAAAATTAGAACCATTTCCCCTGAAAACTGGAACAAGACAAGGATGCCCACTCTCTCCCCTCCTGTTCAACATAGTATTGGAAGTCCTGGCTCGAGCAATCAGAAAAGAGAAGGCAATCAGGGGTATCCAAATAGGAAAAGAGGAAGTCAAGTTATCTCTCTTTGCAGATGATATGATTGTGTACCTTGAAAACCCAAGAGAATCTGTCAAAAACCTCCTTACACTGATAAAGGCCTTTGGCAAAGTCTCAGGATACAAAATAAATGTACAAAAGACAATCGCATTTCTCTACACCAATAATAAACAAACAGAAACCCAAATAAAAAACACAATTCCATTCACAATAGCCACAAAAAAAATGAAATACCTTGGCATCTTCCTAACCAGAGACGTGAAAGACCTTTACAAGGAAAACTACAAAACACTGCTCAAAGAAATCAAAGTTGACACAAACAAGTGGAAAAATATCCCATACTCATGGATCGGAAGAATCAACATTGTGAAGATGTCCATCTTACCTAATGCAATCTACAAATTCAATGCAATACCCATCAAATTACCAGCAACATTCTTCTCAGACCTTGAAAAAACAACACAGGAAACATATGGAAACACAAACGTCCAAGAATAGCCAGAACAATCCTCAGCAAAAAAAAAACAAAGCAGGTGGTATCACATTACCAGACTTCAAACTTTACTATAAAGCTACAATCATCAAAACAGCTTGGTATTAGTATAGGAACAGGCATATAGATCAATGGACTAGAATTGAGATTCCAGAAGCAAAAACCTCAATTTCTCAACCAACTCATCTTCGACAAAGCCTCCACCACCTACCACTGGGGAGAGGAGAAACTATTCAGTAAATGGTGCTGGGAAAACTGGCTGACCACATGCAGAAGATTGAAACAGGACCCCTGTCTATCCCCATGCACAAAGGTTAATTCCAAATGGGTCAGAGACCTAAATGTAAAACCTCAAACCATAAGAACCTTAGAAAATGAAGGAAATACCCTCATGGAAATCGGAACTGGCATCCAATTCCTGAACAAAACCCAAAACCCACAGGTCATAAGAGAGAAGATAGACAAGTGGGACCTTATTAAACTGACAAGCTTCTGCAAAGCCAAAGAAACCATCAAGAGAGCAGGGAGACAGCCTACAGACTGGGAAAAAATATTTGCCAACACCAGTTCTGACAAAGGCTTAACATCCTCGATCTACAAGGAACTCAAACATGCTGAAAAGAAAAAAACAAACATCCCCATTATAAAATGGGCAAAAAATATGAACAGACACTTCACAAAGGAAGACATCTGAGCAGCCAACAAACACATGAAGAAATGTTCAACTTCACTAATCATCAGGGAGATGCAAATCAAAACCACACTGAGATACCACCTAACCCCAGTCAGAATGGCAATTATCAACAACTCAAAAAATAACAGCTGCTGGAGAGGGTGTGGTGAAAAGGGAACACTTCTACACTGTTGGTGGGAGTGTAAACTAGTGTAACCTCTGTGGAGAGCAGTGTGGTGATTCCTGAAAGCTCTAAATACCAACCTCCCATATGACCCCGCAATCCACCTACTGGGAATATATCCTGAAGAACACAAATCACTGTATAAAAAAGATACCTGCACACACATGTTTATCACAGCATTGTTCACAATAGCAAGAACCTGGAAACAGCCATACTGCCCGTCAAAAGAGGACTGGATTTAAAAAATGTGGTACATATACACGATGGAATACTACGCAGCCATAAAAAAGAACGACATCATGAATTTCGCAGCAACCCGGATGGAACTAGAGTCTATAATACTGAGTGACCTCTCACAGAAACAAATATCCAAGTATCACATGTTCTCACTCATATAATGGACCTTAAACATCCAATGCAATACTATACGAAAATGACTGACAGTACTGGGAAACTATGGTGGGGGGAGGGAGATGGGATTAACAGTAGCAAATATCTGTCTGGGAATGGGGAAGCACCCCATATCAACAGGGTGCCTGAATGAAACGCAATTGTATACCTAACCCTTAACTGTACCCCACAACTTCATAATAAAAAATAAATAATTTTTTTAAAAAACCCTCAAGACTCCTCCAAGAAGGCTCTCGATCTGATAAATGACTTCATTAGTCTCAAGATACAAAATCAATGTACAAAAATTGGTAGCATTACTTTACATCAACAATATTCAAGCTAAGAACCAAACCATGAGCTCAATCCCATTTATACTAGTCACAAAAAAATATAAAATACTTAGGAATACACCTAACTGAGGGAGTGAAAGAACTCAACAAAGAGAACTGCAAAAAACTTATGAAAGAAACTGTAGATGACACAAACAAATGGAAAAAACATTCCATGTTCATGGATTGAAAGAATCAATACTGTTAAAATGACCATACTGCCCAAAGCAATCTATGGATTCAATGCAATGCTGACCAAAATACCAACTTTGTTCTTCACAGAACTAGAAAAAACAATTGTAAGGTTTATATGGAATCAGAAAAGAGTCTGAAAAGTCAAAGTAATTCTAAGCAAAATGAACAACTGTAGAGGCATCACATTACCTGACTTCAAATTATACTATAAGGCTATAGTAATTAAAACAGCATGGTACTGGTACAAGACTAGATAAATTGACCAATGAAGCAGAATAGAGAACCCAAAAATAAAACCATATTCCTACAACCAGCTGATCTTTGACAAAGCTGACAAAAATAAACAATGGAGAAAGAACACCCTATTCAATAACTTTTTCTGGGAAAATTGGCTAGACATATGCAAAAGAAAGAAACTGGATTCCTATCTTTCACCATATTCAAAAATTAACTCAAGATGGATCAAAGATCTAAATGTAAAATTCGAAACTATAAAAGTCCTAGAAGGAAATCTAGGAAACACTTTTCTGGACATTGGCCTTGGTAAAGAATTAATGACAAAGACCCCAAAAGCAATTGCAACAAAAACTAAAATAGACAATTGGGACTTAATTAAATGAAAAAACTTCTGCACAGTAAAAGAAATAATCAACAGAGTGAACAGAAAACCTACTGACAGGGAGAAAATATTTGCAAATTATGCCTCAGACAAAGGGCTAATATCCAGAATCTACGAGGAACTCAAACAACTCAACACAAAAAAAAAATCAAATAACCATATAACAAAGTAGGCAACGGACATGAATAGATACTTCTCAAAAGAAGACACACAAGCAGCCAACAAACATGAAAAAAAGCTCAACATCAGCAATCACTGGAGAAATGCAACTTGAAATCACAGTGAGATATTGCCTCACACCAGTCAGAATGGCCATTATTAGAAAGTCAAAGAAAAACAGATGTTAGCAAGAATGTGAAGAAAAAGGAACATGCATCCACTGTTGGCGGGAATGTAAACTAGCTCAACCTCTATGGAAAACAGTATGGAGATATCTCAAATAACTAAAAATTGAATTACTATTTGACTCAGCAATTCCATTACTAGTGATCTACCCAAAGGAAGAAAATCAACGTATAATAGACACTGAGAACACCAATAAGGGGGGATAAGGTTGAGAGGAGGGTTAGGGTTCAGGAACTACCTATGGGGCACAATGTTCACTATATGGAGAATGGGTACACAATGTAACCTTGTAACGAACATGCATGTGTACACTCTGAATCTAAAATTTTTTAAAAACTGACAAAAAGAAGCAAAAGGAGAAAAAAAGCATTAGTCGCTATTATTACTGAGTAATAATCAACGGACTGCGTGTACCTTTCCTATCAGTTTCTGTGCCAGCGTGACAGGACTGTTCATTTTTCTGAGCAAGAAGAGACAAGTGCTCAGCTGCTGGAAGACCATAATGTTTCCAATGGCTTAATCTTCAGGTATTCAAGAGCAGGTAATCATTCTCCTTTTAGAATGAAATATTCCATTTATTTTATAATTAAACCTCTTAGTATGCAAATTGTAATGTCTCTCATTGCCAGCTTGTAACTTTGACAAACTTGATTGCAATTCAGATAAAATGTTTTTTGCTAAGGCCGAAAAATTTCAACCCACTAGCTTGTCCTTATACCATCATTTTAACCAATAAACAGAAAAACTTACAAATACAAGATACAACTAAAATTGAGCAGCATCACAAATCTGATTTTAAGCATAATTTGGAAAAGTAATAAGGGTAAATACTCCATTGCATTCATTTGAATGCACACTAAAGAAAAATAACAAAAATGTTTAGCAACTCAAACATGCTTAAGTTTTTGAATACCCATTTCAGGGAAAATCATATATGGTTGTCTTTCTTTTAGCTTATTTTAGTTTTTCTTAAATTTTTGAATGTTGTAGATAAAACATTGATTCCCAAAATCTAAAGACACGATTTCTATTTTTAACAGCTTTTTTGAGATATAATCCACAGACCATACAATTTGCTTATTTAAAGTATACAATTCAATGGCTTTTAGCATATTCACAGAGTTGTGTAGCCATCACCACAATCAATTTTAGAATATTTTCATAACTCCAGAAAAGAAACTCCACATCCCTTAGCCATTACCCACCACCACCACCACCAATTAGCCCTTCCCCAGACCGTGTAAAACACTAATCCACTTCTGTCTGTATTGATCTACCTATTCTGAACATTTTATATGTACCTTGCCCTGTCATTTCTGGGTTTTTCACTTAACCTGATGTTTTCAAGATTCATCCTTGTTTTAGTACATATCAGTACTTCATTCCTTTTTATGACTGAATAATATTACACAGTAAGGATAATATTATATTTTGTTTATTCATTCATCCATTGATGGACATTTGGGTTGTTTTCCTCTTTTGGCTATTATGAATAATGATGCCAAAACATGTATATAAGTGTTTGTTTGGACATATGTTCTCAGTTTTCTTGGGTATATGCCCTGGGGTGAAATTGCTGGCTCATCTGGTAAAATTATGTTTTGTTTTGTTTTGTTTGTTTTGAGCTGGAGTCTCACTCTGTCACCCAGACTGGAGTGCAGTGGCCACTCCCAGCCACCGCAGCCTCGATCTGCTGGGCTCCGGCGATCTTTCCGCCTCAGCCTTCCAAGTACCCGGAATTACAGGCGTGCGCTACCGCGCCCGGCTGACTTTTTGATTTACTGTAGAGATGAGGTCTTGCTGCCCAGGTGAGTCTCGAACCTGCAGGCTCAGGCAATTCACTCACCTCAGCCTCCCAAAGGCGCGGGATTACAGGCTGAGCCACCAAGCCTGGCTAAATTATGTTTAACACTTTGAAGAACTACCTGTTTTCCAAAGTGGCTGCACCATTTTACATTCCCACTAGCAGTGTAAGAGGGGTCCAGCTTCTTCATATCCTAACCAACACTTGCTACTATCTGACTGTTTGATAGTAGCTCTCCTAGCAGGTGTGTTGTAATCCTTTATAGTGATTTTAATTTGCATTTAATTATTAAACATTTGTGTATCTTCTTTGGAGCGGTCATGGTTTTATTTTGATCCTCCAAGAGGTATATGAGAAACATTATGTAGCAGGTGGACAGTCTAGAATAGAAATAGGAACCTCGATGAAGTATATATTAAATTCCCACCAATCCTTTCTACAACATTTCTGAACCAATTAACTTTAACTACAGGAAAAAATAAACCCATTCTTTTAATGGCAACAAAAATTATTCTATTGGTATAGCCATAGCTGAAAGTTAACAGAAACTAGCTAATGGGGAAAGTTTGTTTAGCATGAAGAACAACTTGTGTATTTCTAAGCCTCAAAATTCCAGAACATCTTACTGAAACCTGGACTCTTCCAGCACATGTCAGATCATTGGCTTGTGCCCCTTGTGGTAACAGCAAAATTTTAACTTGAGTCTGCTCCTTATTTCTTTATTTCTCAACTTAATTGAGTGAATTCTACTGTGCTATCAGTTGATTCCATGAACATTTTTTCTTCCATGATTGGAAAAAAAAAATTATGTATTACTTTTCCCTGAAAAGAAACTCTTATCAGAAGAATAATATGAATATACAGTCCATCTATACCAGATTATGACATCAAGACCCAACATTTGATTCATTTAGGAGGATTTGCATTATTATAATTAAAGGCCTTAGGTTGAATGACTATCCATCTCTGGAAGGACTCTGGATAGTCTGATAAATTCAGACATTTGGAAATACTTGTTCAGCAGTCTGTGACAAATAGGGAAGGCAAAGGAAAACAGAACTCCAAGAGTCATTAATCTAAATTAATTAACCCAGTGACATTGTCATAGAATTTTAGCCCTACTGCAGACCACAAATGAATACAATGCTTCAGGTAGGTAAGCTTTTTTGTTGTTGTTGTGGGATGTTTATTTACAATGAACTATGGAAGAGGGTTAATCTAATGGGATGCAGTACTGCATTGGATGGTGAAATGCTTTGTGACCAACATCCATTTGAGGTATCAATTAACTTTTAATTCTCGGAGGGAAACAAAAGCAGCCTTGCACAAAGACTAAATCAGGGGTGGTATAAGGGGCACAGAGCTCATGGAACTTTAGGCCTGCTACCTTTTTGTAGCAGGGAAAGGCCTCCTTATCTAACACAAAGGGGTTGAAGAGTAGGGAGGGAGAAGGGTGAATTGGTGTGTGGCCTGTTAACTCAATGATGTTTCTAAAGCCTGAATGGAAGAGTCAAAGCCACCCAAGTTACAACAGCGCTAAGTCAACAGCTTGGCTGAGACAGCATGACCTGAATGGAAATGCAAATGGTTCAGTCCAATAACTGCTTAGGGGTGTCACTTGGTCCACTAGCTCTTGCCTCTCTGGAACCTTTTAAACTACACACAGAACAAGTCACCTTACTAGGCCTTGTATCCAAACTCAAGGGAAAATCCAAAATGTGCCAAGCCAAATAAAGAGAAATAACGAATTATGGGTGATAATTCTCAATATAAAAAAGAATATTTACTGTGCTCAAGGTTTCCCTAAATGGTCCTTTTAAGCTATCAGCCATGTGATTTTGAAAAAGCACCAGCTGTGGTCCTATAGAGGCGTCTCACATTCAACAGGAAAGAAAATTCCTTCCATGAAGTGCTGTTGTAGGCAGGTCCAGCATCCGACCACCAGACAACACAGGAGCACATAATTAGTTTGTTTTCTAAAACGAGAGCCACCTCATGCTTTTCTTCAAATTAAATCAAAACATACACGTTCTAAATAGAAACATGTTCATTTGAAACCCCTTTGCACGAGCAGCTGTCTGGGCCGGGCCTGGACGAAGAGGCATTCATCCCTGCACTCCAGCCTGTAAATGCTTGGCTTTGTTCACTCCCACCAGCGGAGGCAGTCAGACTATGTCAATTGAGCAAGGGGCCTTAATGATCTGAGGCAGGTGTCCTCAGAGGCTGCCCAGGTGAGAGGGTCAGCCTGTATACCATGACTCACTCACTTGTCCTCAGTTTACAAAGCCCACCCTCCCCATTAATTAGTGCTATTAGTGCATCCACACACACAAATGAAAGGAGTCCACTCAAGCCTGCTTGGGGTCTTTGCTACTATTTAAGAGCTCTGAGGACAACCAAGAGCCTCTGTTTTCAAAAGAAAGAGGTGGGTGAAGCACTCTCCAGAAGTTCTACAAAATGAAATCATAATAATTTGAAAGAAATACGCAGCTGCTAACACCTAAAAAAGAAGCTGCCTGAAGCACAAAGATGTCCTCTTGGCAAATGCTCATCAGAGCTAAAAGATTCATATTCTCAAGTTCCCAAAAAGTAAAGAAAAGGTTGTGTCCTTGTCTTTAATGAGTTTTAAAATGTCAATGCAGGAGATAAGTCAAAGAGACAGAGAATAATAATTGACCCTTATGTTTATTTCATGTCTTTGCATTCTCAAAGCCCCAGACTACATATTGCCTCATTTTATCCCTTACAATCCAGTGAGGTTGGCAAGTTACTAACAACTGCACACGACAGATGAAGAAAATAAGTTCAGAGAGGTTAAGGGACTTGTGCACAGTCACACAACTAATCGGTGTGAGAGCCAGGGCCAGAACCCAGGTATACACGCAAATGGAGCTGAAGCCTCAATCACAGTCAGAGTCGCAGATGTGGTCTCTCACAAGTCCTAGGGGAATGCAGCTGGATGCAACCTAGGGTAAGCAGCACAAGCTTTGTCATGGAGGTAATTGGCTTTTGATGGCATGGAAGAAGAGTGAGCTTTTGTACAAAGAGCTCACCACTGGTGTTAGAACCCAATTTGTGATGCTCTGTTTACTTTGGCTATATGGGAATTTAGTGTTTCTATAAAAACATCACAGGACCCTGGAGTTTTTCACGAATGCAGAACTTCTGCCTAATAACATTTTCTGAACTCTGTTAACTTCTGCACGGAAAGATTTTTTCACGGAAAGATTTTTTCTCCAGAAGTAACCCATTTTCACCTCTCTGCTGACTTCAGGGTCCATTTGAACATGCATTGGTTTATTACAACCCACTTTGTTTCTAAAATAATTCCAGTCGACTGAATCAGTATTCAGGCAATCTTACCTGGCATAGGATCATTTTTTACTACAATGTAATCTGTCCCACTAAAAGGAAACAGCTGCCTCTCGGTTGTCTAGTGATCAAGAATCAGACTATCACTGGGTTCAAATCCCAGTTTGACCAATTGCCAGTGGTATGGGAGCAATAACAAATCTCTCAACCTCAGTTGCCTGATCTGAAAATAGGGGATAATAATGAAGATTAAATTAGATAGTGTACCAAAACCACCCAGACAAATGCCGGTTGTGTGAAGTGAGTTTCTAAAATTTTAGCTGTGAAAATGATTTGCTTTCTTATTTTGATACTTAAATGAGTTATCAACTATTAGTTAATGAACACAGTACCCAACACATGGTAAGTGCTTTGTTATCATTAGCAGCTGTTGTTGTTACTTTCTCACTGCTCTCCTCCTCACATCTTATACTACAGGCCAAATTTATCTCCCACCTTCTTGCCTTTGCACATGCTATTGCCTGATTGGGTTGAATTCCTTTTCTTGGTTTTGTCTGATAACTTGAGTTCTCTTTCAAGACTCAGATCAGAAGGCATGTCCTCCAGGGAGCTTTCTGAAAAGTCCCAAGGAAGAAATTGGTGTCCCTCCTCTGTGCTCTTATGATACCTTATGTGCTCCCTCCACAACAACACTCACCACATTGTCTTGTATACCCGGATCTCCTACATCACACTGTATGTTCTTCCAGGACAGGACTGTCTCTCTTTTGCCCCTCTACCCCTAACACCTAGCAGAGAGTAGACACGAGTAAACACAGTGAAGAAATAATTCATGATAGCAATCACGATTATGATTACCGATAACAAAATAGCCTGCCATTTTGTCTAAAGTACCTAAAGATCCCCAAAGGAAAATGTTATCCACAGTAGGGCCCTGGAAGGGAACAGGAAGCACAAGTTTGCTTCCTGACTCCTCAGGATGAATTTCACCTGTTTTCTTTTCATGCAGGAGTTGAGGTAAAGCACTGGTGAAACCCATCCTTGGATTAAAGGGCAGGTTAATCAAATCAAACAGGTCTGCATAACAACAAAGCTAGCTACTATTAAGTTAGCTGAAATTGGGTAGGCTAGTTGGCTAAAGTCAGGAATTCACCACTATGAGGTTCAATAATTAAAGACCACTTAGCTCTATTAGCAGCCAACTGGAGTAGTGCTTCCAGTGGGTCCAGGATATTTCCACCTGCTCCATGCAAATAATCCCAAGCATCTCTTGAGGCCTGATAATCTGAATTTCAGCAACTATCATTTGCCAAGCACCAAGCACTCTGATGAGCTCTCATCCTTGCAACTGGGTGCGAGCAGAGTTATTATTTCCACTCATCTTATATATGAGGTCACTAAGGTTCAGATGAAGTGATTTACCTAAGGTTATAGAACCAGCCAGAGCCAGGTAGAGATTTCCAATCCAGGATTTTTAAAGCTAAGAGTAAGCCTTATAGACCTCAAAGCCCATATTCATAGCCATGCCACAATACTGCCTGCTAAGTGCCCTAAAGTGTCAGGCACTGGAATGGCTACACAGATGAGTGAAGTCAACTTTTTTTCTCTAGGAGCTCCTAATCTAGAGGGGAACACAGACATATTCACAGATAACCATACTACAAGACAGACAGTGATCAGTGCCACAATAAAACACTCCATTAAGTGAGACAGGACTCCAAAGGAAGTGATTAAGAGTAACTGGCAGAAATTTGGAAATATAAATGTATTGTTGCACAACTAAATCTTATAGGCTGGCCTTCTTCCTTAGGCTTTGCAAAAGCTTTTTGCTCTCACTCAACCCCTGCCCCCCTCCTTCTTCATTTCATTTATTTCTCTTCCTTTAGTGTCTGTCCTTTCTGAAGTAGGCATAACATCCTTAAGTCTCCCATCCCCTCATGGTTCTTACTGGCATTTTTTCTGCCACATTCCACTCATTGTTGGAGAGCAGAATTGAAAAAAGGGTGGGGGCTTGGATTAGATGACTTCTAAAATTCCTTCTAACTCTGAGAGTGGAAGATTCTCTGAGCAAAGTGCTCAGAGAGCCTCAAGAGCAAGTTGCAGAAATTCATAAGGACTCACTCACCACAACCCTGAACTCACTTACTTTAAAAACTTCGAAATTGCTTCATCATCTTATATACAGCAGAATTCCAAGCTAGAGTTACCAACAACTTTTTCTTGTTTTTTAAACTATGTTCAAGTTTTAACCACTTTCACAATTTAAAATGTTGGTTAGAATCTTACAAATGGAGACCCTCTTTATTTTCAAATGGAAATTTGATTCAAATCAAGGTCAAAAGTTTAAATAGTGATTTAGAAATCAGTCCTTGAGTTCAAAGCTGATTTTAAGCACAGCAAAATGCCCTTGCTCTTGTCCAACCATCAGTTTTCTACTCTACTCTTGCAATCCAAGGGCATTGAAAATGGAGACCCAGAGGTCTTTCATTTTAGTCCAATTCATTTAGCCTAGTCAAGATTATTCAAGTTCCCACCTCATTCTCTCCCAATTAGGCAAGAATTTCAGGATACAAGTGAATGTAGAGTAACACTTTCATAAGAAAAAACTTGAACTAGGTCTAATTTACTGAAACAGACAATCACTCACAAACTTCAGATCCTTACTTATTAGTAGGAACAAAGTATTTACGATCCAACTCCCAACTGATTGTAACACTCCAGGGTGTGAACACACTGTAGATGAGGACCACTGGTGCCCTGGGAGGTCATATTTCCTGGAAAAGGACCAGAATGGCAAGCTTGTTATAGAAACAACCACAAACCGCAAATGATATCTTAATGCAAGGAAATTCTTTCTAAAGTGTATGTACAACATCAGTTTAACAGGTCACACAGGACCCAGTAAAATCAAATTTAATCTTGTGTTGTATATAGCCTTTGATTAACTTCATGTATAGATCACAGAGCTCTCTCTCATCCAGCCTTACAATTTCTCCCTGTGCTTGCTGCAACAAATCCAGAGGGGAAGGAACACTATTGAGATCATAGATTATTTTTTTCTTTTCTCTTTCATAGATTCAAAGGGACTTTTCAGGAAAATTCACCCAGGAATCTGAGAAGATTTTGTACAAAGACGATCACTTGATAATACTTTTAAATTTTTGATCCAAGGATAATTGTTTTGCTTCCCTTCTTTCCCTAACATTTACAAGTTTTCCCTAGCAGAAATAAGTATTAACCAGAAAAGCTATTTGTCTTTGTTGCTGCCTTTAAACAAGGATTTTGCTTTTCTGATCTGTCATCTCGTCAGCAGTAGCAGCTTCATTCTGTGCACAAGTGTTACAGAAGTCAACTTTCTCCCTTAAAATGTACAAACCAACCCCTGTTGCACAGAATTTGTCATCCTTTGATTCTTTGAGATTTGTTTCACAGGGTTGAAAAGCCTTAAAGCTCTGGCTGGATTATGGCCAAAATGGAAGGTGTGTCAACCTGAGTTTAATCCCAGATTCACAATATGAAAAATCTTCTGCACTGGTCTTCTATGGGGGGATTGCAGCCATCATTAAAGCTCTGCTTTTACCTGTTTTGTCATCAGTTAAATTGAATATATAATGATCATGAAATAATAGGACTAAGCCTTGTAAAAACAAACAGCAGATCTCACTCCTCTAAATGTTGATATGATTGTATCTTAAAATCCAGTGAAAACCATTCCAGCCTTACTTCTGATAATTAATCTTTGACCACTACAATACAAGATACTAATGTATAAATTAGAAATCTGTGCTCTATAGTTTGCTTATATTTATGGAATGTAAAAAAAAATTGTATGTCTTACATACTATTAGGTAATATACAAAATGGAATACATAATACTTAAAATTCTTTTATATTATTCAAAAAAATTAACAAATTTCATCCTTAGACATACCATGGCATCTGATTATTCCATCTTTTTTCTCTCTTACACCTACGTAGTAATAGTCTTACAAGTCAGAAGAAAGATTGACCTGGATGGATTTCCTTCATTTTCCTGCTATTCTGTATGTTGTTTTCTCTCATTTGAATTCGAATCAATGTATTTTCAAAGCCTTTTTCAATTATTCCCCCTCAATTATTCCCCTTTACAAAATACAGAATCTCTGTGACTCTAAATATGAATTCCTAATATTAGCTTCATCAAAAACATCAAAAACAGATGTTTGTCAACATTCACCCATTGCTCTCCTTTTTTTTTAACTGTTGGTATGTTATGAGTACCTAGACTAAAGGGTTTCCAATTGTTTGCATATTTCAAGGTATTAACTGTGTAAAAGATTTTTTTCTGTCTCCTTTTCCTTCAAATGATGGGGAAAGGGTCAAAGTAGGATTAAAATGGCTCTATTTGCTTAAGAAATCAGGCAAACACATCATGCCAGGATAACATAAATCAGTGAGGTCTGGATTTATGAATCATCTCAAGTTACATTTTAAAGAGGACAACTTTGATAAAACAAATAATACATTTTATTAGGAATCTTTCCCTTGGTTTCCTAGACCTTAATATGATTTGGATTTATCTCTAGTCATTTATTTAACAATTCACTAAACAGTAATGGAAGGCTTCCTATGTGTAAATCACATTATCAGGCACTGTGTGGGAGACAGATAATTAAGACGTAAACCTTGCCCCCAAAGAACTTGATGTAAAGAAGAGGTATAGATAAAAACAACTCTAATACGAAGGAAAATGTGCTAAATGTTATAGTGGAAACTTGTCAATGGAAAATTGGAAAAGAAGAGCTTAATTCTGGCTCGTTCCTTCTGGAAGTCATTGTGGAGGTTTTAGGATTTAAGTGGAGCCTTAAAGTTTGGTTAGGACTTCCTTTGTAACCCGTGTTGGAAGGGGGAAGAGGCATGATTCAGTGCTGACAATACCATTCAACTGAACAAGTAATGTGGAGGCTGAAATGCTAGAGCTCTGTTCCTTTCTGTCTCTGATCCACCCATTTTAACAACAGCAACTTCACCTCGGCTTTTGTAGTTTTTGTAGGTCCATTTAATTTTTCCTTTGAACTAAAGATTCTGCTGTTTTAAAAAAGTTTGAACATCACTGGATAAGATTATCATAAAGTGCTCTTCCAGCACTAACCATCTACGAATCACAGAAGAGATAAGGTATCACCACAAAACGATTTTGTTCTGCCAAGCAGTAGAAGTGAGCATAGAAAACTAATGTGTATTGAGCACTCACTATGTACCTAGAGTACTGCAAATATTATCATTTAATTCATACAGCAGCCCTGTTTGAGTAGATAGTATTATTATCCTCATTTTATAGACAAAAAAATCTAAGGTTAGAGGGGTCAAATAACTTTCCCCAAAGCACAGAGCTACTAAACTGCAAGAACCAGGATTCCAATACAGGAAGTGTGATGTCTGAAGGCAAGCTCCTATGACCATTCCATACCGGGCTAAACATGGCAGAGTCCATACACTACTCAGAAGAGGCCTAACCCTTATAAGATGGTCACTTTGAAAACACACACCTATGCCAATCACAGTCATTTTGAGGGGAAAATACTTGTTTTAGAATCATTTCTAGAACTGAGATCACTTTCTTCTGAATGTTCTCAGTATTGGCAAATCCTTGTTGCCAGAGGTTTGTGATTTTTTTTTTTTAAGTCAAAAGTGACTAGGAATCAGGTCTTGTGAAAAAGTACATCATCCATATGGGCAATGTGATGGTCATCAGTACATTGTAAATAAGGAATAAAATGGATGTTCCCATGTAGTGTATGAGTCAGCTCCGAAGTGGCAACCCAACGATAACGATAGCCATGCTGTTGTAAGGTACATCAGCGTATCCAGGGTAACTATTTTGAAGGACAAAACTCTTTCAGTTGTATAAAATTTCGTGTGCATTTTTTTAAGTCTCACTGGTATGACATAAAAGAACAAAGACACCTGTTTTCACCTGTCTGCTCTGCCTCTCAGCAACTGAACAGACATGATTATATTCCTTAATATCTCTAAGCATCATTTTTTTTCTCTGTATAATAGATACAATAAAACCCAACTTGGAGCACCGATTTAGGGATTAGAAGAGAAAAAATGTACAAAGTAGCCAGTACCATGCCTGAACCTAAGTAGGCACTCCATAAAAAGAAGGTATTCTTGTTTTGAGGCTTTTGTTACATGTTCTCTGCAGATTTGGGAGCTAGAAGTGGGTTCCACTACAAATCAAATACGCCTTGGAGTTTCTTTTTCCTAAATGCCATAGCCGAGTAGTTTATTCTAATACAGCATGGCATGTTTAGACATGGATAGTAGAAATGAGCACATTTCAACTCCTAGAAAACATTTATCAAAAATGCAATCCATCACCACAGCATTTAACTCATTCAAGCTGCTAATAAACACTCTTCCAGTATCTCAAAGAAAACATTGTTTAGAGAGGAATTTTCTGACCATAATAATTGCATGTCTTTTATAGTAATTGTCTTTTTAAAAAAAAATACAAAGTTTTGATATTGATAAGAAAGCAGGTGAACTGGGAAAGAAATGTAAAGCTTCATGCATACAGCTTGTTTTCTATAACATGGGAGGTCTGCTTTTGAAAGCAAACAAAGTGTTCATTTATTAAGGAAAAATAAAACAGTCCTTTGGGCCCCTGCTAAGTGTTTTGGGGCTCAGCAATTACCCAAAACTCAGATTATGGATTCAAACCACCCTCCCACTTACGCCTCCACCTCCCTGAAAAACAGGAAATCTTAGTGTGCCTGCATGATGCCTTCATCTCTGCAATCTTGCTGTGAGTTGGGCCAAATATTACATGAAACAAGTCACAAAAGAGAAAAGCTGAAGGCAGGTGCAGGAACAAGATGTTGTGCTGTGCTCCTTGGAGAGGGCCTTAGGTAAGTAGCTACAAGAGTTGTACATGCCAATCAAAGACGGGCAAGGGTCAAGCTCCCTTTTGTGCACAAACAAAGACTAATTGCATGTTCATAGCTGTAGAGTCTGCGGGCACTAATTCGAGAGAAGAACTATAAAAACCTTGGACTCCCGCCTCCCAACAGCGGCCAAGGCAAAGCAGAGGGCTCAAGGAGCCCTGTGGCTGTCAACCAGCTGGGCCTCTCCCTGCCTTCTCCACAGCAACCGGGGGCTCCCACGTGGCTACTATTTCAAAAATGAAAATAAGCCATTTTGTGTAAACTGAAAGGATAACTGTGTACGTAACGCCAAACCAATGAGCGGCAATGGAAAAGGCTTCGAGCCACTTAGCGTCTTTTGAAGCACAAGGCCTAATACTGTTGGTCTGGCTTTTTCAATGAATCGACCAAATTAGCTGACTCTTAACAACTTGTAGACGAGACTGGTCAGTGAAAGTTGTCCTTTTCTTACATTAGAAAACAAGGCCTCTTAAGGTGGTTTGGTCCATTATGTGAGGAACCATTTTGAATCAGGTTACTATTAGAGTGACTACAGCAGCCAGCTTTGAATTTGTTATTAATTATACTTACATTCATAGACCACTTTCTCCTTTACAAAACATTTTCATTTATTCATTACCTAAACATTTATTGATGCTCCCACTACAGGCAAAGCAATGTGCATGGCTCTATGGAGAAGAAAAAATATGTTCGCCAAATAGAAACCTTGCTCATTAAGCAGCATAGGCCTGATTATGTCCATTCTATTACTGAGGAAACCCACAACAGTGGTGAAGTGACTTACCCCACACAGTCTCTTAGTGACAAAGTCAGGAAAGAATACAGGCCTCCCAGCCTCCTGCTCAGTACTAAACCCACTGTATCACACTGCCTTCCCACAGGTGTGTTTAAGGAGTCTTACAGTGGAGGGGTCTTCAAGACTGCACTCTCTCTTAATTAAAAACAAAACAAGTCCCTCTTTTGCTTAAGTCCCATACATAACGCAGATGAAAGAGGAGTTGCTCTAAGTGAAGTGAAGATGGGGCACTGGTACAGAGGATCCCAGCTCTTCCATGGACAAGCTATGTGACCTTGGAGGAATAACTCAATCTCTGTGCCTTACACTCCCCATCTGCAAAAAAAACAGAGCTGGAGTCACTAAACTCTTTCATGTGAATCTGAAACTTGACTATCACTGACTCAGTGTACTTGTTAAAATATAGATTTTTGAGTCCTTCCACAGGCATTATGAGTTATATATCTCAGGTGAGAAGTCCTAGAAATCTGCATTATAACAAGTTTCACAGAAGATTATGTTTCAGAGCCTGGAACAGAAGCCCCACATGTGATGATTTTTAGTGACTGGGCTGGCCCTGAGAATCCACACATGTGAGGAAATACCATGTAAGTTCTGAGGTACAAACATTCTGAACGATTATCGCTTTCCTGATTTCTTTATTAGGCACTGGAAACACAACTATGACTAGCATATGAGGGGGGACCCCAAAAAAGAAATTTATTTATTAAAAAATTGTGTATTTATTCTTACAAGTTTAAACTTCAGTCACCTTCAAATTACTTTCCATTTGATGCAATTCACCTTTCAAACACTTTTTTCATCACTCAAAACAGTTTTTGAACTCATCGATTTTGATACCTTTTAGTGCTTCTGCCATTTGTTTGTTTGTTTCATCTCTTCCACTTTGGCAAAACATTTCCCTTTGAGAACTTTTTTCATCTGGGGAAACAAACAAACAAAAAAATATTGCTTGGAGCAAAATCAGGTGAATAGGGAGGGTAGGGCATGAGGATCGTGCTGAACACGCAGCACGGTGTGAGCAGGTGCACTTGTAAATTGCCCATTATGAAATGGGCAAATGCTTTGAAAGAATCACCAAAAAAATTTCACTGAGGTTGAAAGCAGTATCTCAAAACAATGCTAAACTGGTCCACCAATGCTGATGTGTTCCTAGAACTCATCTAGCAGGGGAAGCCTGTACCACAAGGGGCTTGCTCTCCAAAAACTAATTTCATTTTAGGGGTCCCCCCCTTGTCCAGTCTCTGACCTTAAGATTTTCACAGTCCATTTGGAGAGAGATGTGTATAAAGATCAGTATAGTGAAAGTGGTAGGTGCTTTAACAGGGAAAAGAAGAGGGATCTGGGAACACAGCATAGAAACTCTGTGAGGACATACAGGTCAAATGACAAAGTAGTGAGGAATGAAAGGTTATTCACCATGATAAGCCTTGGAAAGAGGTCAGACTTTATCCTACAGTCAGTGAAGGGCCATTGAAGGGTTTTAGACAAGAGAACAATATGATACAACTGATGTTTGGAAAAGATTCCTCTTTGAGATGAATGAAGAATAGTTGGAAGAAGCCAGAGGAAAGACAGGGAGACCAGCAAAGAGAGAGCTACCACTAAAGATGACACGAGAGACAACTGGAACCTAAACTAGTACATTGCTTGTTTACCACTATATCACCCTAGCACAGTGCAAGCCCCTGAAAGCGTTTGTTAAATGAAACAGATATGCCAAACACTATTTCGAGCATCTTACATATTGCCTTGCTTAATTCCTATAATAACACTACAAGGTAGGTAGCAATATTATCATAGCACTTTTTATTTTACAGTTGAAGAAATCAAGGCCCAGAGAAGCTGAGAAACTTGTCCATGTCACACAGAAACTAGTGCAGGTGGGATTTGACCTCAAGCATCTAATTCCAAAGGCCACACTCTTAACCACTCTACTCTGCTGACTCCCTAATAGGAAGCAGAATATGTACGGCTTGTCGACTGCTGGACGCGGAGGGTAATGGAGAAGAAAGAGTCAAGGGTGACAGTCAGGTTTCTGGAGTAGAAAGCTGGCTATGTCAATAAATGTTCTTGATGAGGCAAAAGTCAAGACTAAGTCCAGAGCACTGGGAATTTGAAGAGTTGAGAGAATGGAATAAGGCCTGGCATATAGTGTGAAAGGGAACCACCAAGGCCCGCAGGTGAGTGCTGGGCAGCTCCTTGGCCTCAGGATTTTGTTCCAGCTATGCCCAATCATCAGAAATAAAAGCAGGGCATGAGGGGAGATGATGTCAACAATATTAGAAAACTTACTCTGGTCTCACTTCTGAAAATGAGCTCAATTAAGATCTGTGGTAAAATCACATACAAGGTAGGGGCCAGAGAGAAAGTGTGTTTCTGATCAATAAGCATGGTATATGCTGTGTTTCTTAAAGCTCAAAGCATGACTTAGGTTTTCTAGCACGTTTCCTTGTGGTGCTTACCCAAATGACTATAGTGCAAGCGATGTTTGTGGAGGGAAGGGTGGTGAGCAAGGCATCTATTTTCAAGTCCAAAGAGAATGCCTGTTTGCAACACTTGGCTTGAAAAGTCAGTTCTTCCACTATCCTCAATCATGAGACCCTAGGAAAACTAGGACAGTGCTCTGTGGGGGAGGAACAGGGTTTCCAGTTCTTAAAGTTTAGATAGCATCAGAATCACCTGGAGAGCTTGTTAAAACAGAGTGTGCTGGCCCCACCCCCAGAATTTCCGATTCTGCAGGTTTAGAAACACCAAGAACTGGTGTTTCTAACAAGTTCCCAGGTGATGATGATGGTGGGGGTGGTGGTAGTGGTGGTGGTCTGGGGACCACTCTTTGATAACCACTGTGAGCCTGACAGTTTCTCAATACTTAAATACTTTTCTGATGAGAACTGGTCCTGATATTAACAAATGTGATTTTTTTTTTGAAATTTTGTATAATTGAAAGTGTAATTATTTGGGTGGTTTCACAACTCAGAAATCAATAATTTTTAAATGTTACAGCATCATACACGGGTCAAAAATCAAATCAAAATACAAGATAGGTCAGTGGATTCTGGTATGACAGAGTATGTAAAATACATTGATATGGTTTCAGATTCCACATTGCAGCTAACCTTTAAAAACGGTCACAGTTTTGGCTCAATATCAAAGAAGAATAGCCACAATTATTTGAAAGGCTATGAAATCTCACAAAAGAGATTTGCAAGTATGTAAAATAAGTCCATTCCTCTCAATTTTGTTTTTAAAAAATATAGCTAATTTTCATAAAATATGGCATTTTAACATGTAATAGGTTTATTTTTGTCATTTAAACAAATCAATACATTTTAAATTTCTCAGTTTTAATTAAAGTATTGAGAAACTGTCAGGCTCACAGTGGTTGATGCCGGTTTTCCAAAATTGTAATTTTTGCTTGAAAGCTCAAATTCCATCATTGGCAACAAATACTGTCAACTGTTTTCCTTGAAATGACTGGCTCACTTTGCTCATTTTTGAGAAAATATCTGTCAAATACCTAAGTCAAAATAACCATAGTTTGTCAGTCATTCTTTCAAAGAAAAAAAAGTCTTTCCTAGAAAAAAAAAAAAGTAGCCAGTTCAGTATGCAATTCAAACAATTGCACCAGTGCTTTTTCTTCAGACAACAATCGCACTTCAGTGTGCAGCAGAAGTGATTTATGCATACAAGTGCTTAAGGGTTGAGATTTAATAAAATTAATATTTTTGTTGCTTCACCAAGGACATTCTTAAGTGAAACTGGATTTATTTATTTTTCTATGACTGTTTAGTGGTGAAGAACAAGATGCTAGTACTGCTTGGTGCCACCGGCTTGATTCATGCTAATAAGCCAGCAAAGTTAGCCACCATTGCTTCTGCACCTTCAATGCAAGAAGCAGCACCATGAAAATGGCAAATAATATGTGCCAAGTACTATAAAAATAGTTTGGGTCTTTTAAACCCCTCAGAAGGATCTTGGAAACCCCCCTAGTGTTCAAGGACAATGTTGGCAAAACTTCTGGACAAAAGCTTTCTGCATCCAAAGGTTTATTTCATTCCCTCACTCACTCAAATATATTCGTTAAATCCCTGCTGTGTGCCAGCCCCTGTCCCCGACCATAGCTTAGCTATATTTTCCAGCATTACAGTTTGCCACATCTAGTTGAGGGGCTAGAAGTAAAGCAGAACTCTTCCTTCAAACTCATAAAGGGGGTCCACTTGGGTTATCTAAAAGTGGTATTTCCCTTTGCTCTCTGCTTTGTCCAGACCCAATACAGTGTTGTGCCATTTTGTACTGACTCAATAATATCATGCCACTCACCTAGGTCCACTGTGTAAGCATTAGCAAGTCAGCTCACAAGGAAGTCATTCCTGAAACCACTGACAGTATTACAGACTTAATGACTCCTGGAAAGGTAAATAAAATAAACCACAACACTGACATTCCATCTTGCCTTACTTTATCTGGCAAAATAAGTCTACATTTTTATATATGCTATATAATATATATGTACACATCCTATATATGAATACTTCTAAATGCTTTATATATGCTATATAGACTATGTATGGATAGTCTATATACTTTGAATCATTAAAAAGAGATAGGTTTATAGCAAGTATAGGTGTCAGTCATTACAAGGTATTAACTTTGTTTCATATAAAAGTACTATGTAAGTGTCATAAAATAAAATACATATGTTCCAGGGACTAATCTAAGGACAAAGCTCAATTTAGTCTTACACTTCTGAGGCAGATTTGGCATAAAAGCATTACCTATTGAAGATGTGTCACTGCAATTAGAATGTATCAGCAAATAAAAAGCTGAAGATGGATTTTTCAATTGGTGTGGTGCAAGGCTTAAAATCTATCACAGTAAAAGTTGCAGCTAGTCTTCATTCTAAAATATATACCCCTGAATTCCAGATTCTTCTTCTAAAGTTTTGATGACATGCATGCATTTGTTACTTCTGTACTAAAACATGTAATTGATTACATTTCCCCTCCCATTCTCCTTGCCTCCTTCTTCGTCTGATGCAACATCACAAAGCTCATCCAAGTAGTTATTATTACATTTATAGTGAATTATATTACTTTCAACAAAAGGTTAGGGTTTTTTTCTACTTAGCGCAAATGTGCAGTGCATCTTGCATATTGTTAGTACTCTCATCATTGATACCTAATATTTTATTTTAGCAGGGAGGAAACATTTAGGTACAAATTCAGGAAATGCTATTCTCTGGGACATGTTCCATGGTCCATTTGTTCTGGAATGGAATAAATGCTCAAAGCGCAAGGTATCATCAAAAGTTTATTTACATTCATTGCTCACTTGATTCCCACACAAATATATTCTGTGTTTAAAATGTATAAAGCCAAGTAAGGCCTTCTCACGCTGTTTTCAGTAAAATATGGCTTACCACGTCTCTCTGAGGAACCACTGACAAATAGGCTCTTGTTGTCCAACTTTCACTCTGCTGAGGGTAATGATTCAGTGGTTCAGAAGGTTAATTCCTGTAGATAGTGTTGTCCTTGGCTTGAACAGATGTTGGTAGTGCTTTAATGTGGTTATCAAACTAGGCTGCCCTTCATTCTTTGCTCTTGGGAGCCCGGGGCATTGTTCCACAAGGCATTCCAGCCCCCCTCTATGGAGAGCCAGCAGAGCTGAACATACCACAGCATTACTCCTGCCAGCACAGGCTCCTCTGGGGTCACTGTGGATACTGAAAATATACAGCACAGAAACTGTTAATGACAGACTGGATCTTTAAAAGATTTGTAAATATTTATAAATAAATAAAGATTTGGAATGCCTTTTGATGCTCTGATTCAATAATGTGTAAAACTACTTACTCTAATGAGTGATGTTAAAATTCCTGAATAATGCTATGAATTGGCCTCTCAAAGACTTACTACATCCCTTAAGACTTTCTTGGCCATATCAATCTCCAAAATATCTGGAATGGTTATTTGTATAGTCAGGATGTTCATGCCCACCAATGGGAATCAATGCTGAACAAGAGTCCAAATATTCAGAAAGTGCTGGTGTTCACATGTGATGAGGAAATTCATTGCAACCAACTGTGGAAGAGAGAATCCCCTAGACTAGGAGAGCCCATTTCCATCAAAGCACAGTTTCCAATTTTTCTGGCAAATTGCTGTCAAACAACCCCACTGATATGGTGGCATCCCAATTGCACAATGCTGTTTCAAAATCAAACTGTGATGACTGACAACTTATTATGTGTCCAAGGATAGCACACGAATAAGAAATAGATATAAGAATGCCCTGCTCTTATGGAACTTAGTCATTTTGGAGAGCCCACAGTTACATGCACGAATCAATTTGAGAGCAGACAGCACCAGGAGAAAGATGACTTAGTACCAAAATGTGTGATATAGCCTGGACAGTAAATGCCATGAATGTCAGGAAGGAGAAAAAGTGATTGTTTTAAACATTGATTTTGATGTCCAATACAGTTTTATTAAGGTCTTACTCTGAGCCAGACATGAGTTAGGCACTGAGAATACAGAGATGAATGAAACAGAGTCCTTTCCTCAAGGAATTCACAGTTTAGTGGGGATCAGACAAACCTATGAACAGATCATTTCAATAAGACAAGTAAGGATTAAATGGAGGTCTGCACAAAATTTTGGGGAGCCCAAATTGAGAAGAACTAACCTGAAGGAGAGGTCAGCAGAAACATCACAGAAAAGTATTTACCATGCAGGGCTTTGAAAAAGAAAAGCACAGGCCGGACTCGGTGGCTCAGTCTGTAATCCCAGTGCTTTGGGAGGCTGAGGCGAGTGGATTGCCTGAGCCCGCGGGTTCAAGACCCACCCAGGCAACTTGGCGAGACCCTGTCTCTACAATAAATCAAAAATTAGCCGGGCGTGGTAGTGCACACCTGTAGTTCCAGCTACTTGGAAGGCTGAGGTGGAAGGATCACTGGAGCCCAGCAGGTCGAGGTTGCGGTGGCCGGGAGCATGCCACTGCACTCCAGTCTGGGTGACGGTATGAGACTCCAACTCAACAAACAAAAAAAAATAAAAAAAGGAAAGAAAGAAAAAGCAAAGCGCTTCATGACAATGAGGGGAAGGAATGACAGACAGAGAGGCTCAAGCACTGTGAAGCATTTGGCCTATATCGGAAATTGAGAGTCTTAGAGTTACTGGAGGTACTCTCTTCACTTTCACAAATGAGTAAATGAGACTCAGAGAGGTTAACTCAGCCATCCTAAGGTCCCACAGCTGGGAAGTGACAAAGCTAGGACTCACATCCACATCTGACTCTTCCATGGTGCTCTCAATCAGCATACTACCTTCATGTAAAGACTTGTGGAATAATACAAATCAATTCAGAACATCTGCAAAACTCTTGTGCAGTATGAATTTGTAACAAATTCATTTCTACATAAGATACAAACAACCTGCAAAAGGCAACAGCAAGAAAATCTACTTAAGGTTTAGCATATTTAATTGCAGGACTGTCACCTTTCAACATTTGCAGCATCATTTGGTTACAGACACAGGGCTTACTACCTGGAGAAGAAAAGAAGGAAATTAGAACAATTGAATTGTCAACCTTTTTAGTTAAACATTAAGGACCTGAGGAATACCCTGCCTCTAGATGGGGACCTCAGTAAGTTAACCTGTCATGCAAGCCACATTCCCTTTCTAAGCCTTGTTTATTCACTTGTAAATTGAGCAGGATAAAATTGTTGAAACCCACAAAAAAATTATCTTATAGAATAAATGACATAAAACTAAAAAGAAATATTAAATAAGAGAATAAACCTCTCTAGAGAAAGGAAAAAAGGTGAAAGGGCCACTCTGTTTTTCCATCTCAAAAGTGGAGAGGTTGGTCAGGATACTCCCTGGGGGATCACTCTACTCTGGCACTAGGTTTCTACAGTCTTAGATAGCCGCTAGGGGACATTTACCAAAAATAATAAAAATAAAAATAAAATAGAGGACATTTATCTAATGGCTTTATTGAGATATAATTCATGTACATACAATCTGCCCATTTAAAGTGTGTGCAAGTCAATGGTTTTCAGCATATTCACAGATAAATGCATTCATTACCACAGTCAATTTTTTTTTTTTTTTTTTTGAGTTGGAGTCTCACTCTGTTGCCCAGACTAGAGTGCAGTGGCTGCTCCCGGCCACCGCAGCCTCGACCTGCTGGGCTCCAGTGATCCTTCCGCCTCAGCCTTCCAAGTAGCTGGAACCACAGGCACGCGCTACCACGCCCAGCTAATTTTTTGATTTATTGTAGAGATGAGGTCTCACCAAGTTGCCCAGGCGGGTCTTGAACCCGCGGGCTCAGGCAATCCACTCACCTCAGCCTCCCAAAGCACGGGATTACAAGCTGAGCCACTGAGCCTGGCTACCACAGTCAATTTTAAAACATCTTAATCATCTCAAAAAAGGAGAAATTCTGTATCCTTTAGTTATCACTCTCCTTTTCTACCATCCCCCACTTTCAATCCTAAGCAGTCAATAATCTATTTTTTTATCTTTATTGGGGCATAGTTCACAAATGTAAATTATATATATTTAACATGTACAACATGATGTTTTGATATACATTGGGAAATGATTACCAATATAACAAGCGAATTAACATATTCATGACTTCACATAGTTACCACTTCTTTTAAGTAAGAATATTTAAAATCTCTCAGCAACTTTCAAGTGTGCAATACAGTAATATTAAATACAGTCACAATGCTGTATAAGATCTCCAGAATATATTCACGCTGCACAACTGAAGCTTTATGCCCTTTTAACAACATATAATTTTCCCCACATCTCTATCTCCTGGCAACCACCATTCTACTCTCTGCTTCTATGATTTCTATATTTTTAGATTCCACATATAAGTGAGATCACACAGTATTTGTCTTTCTGCATCTGACTTATTTCATTCAGCATAATGTCCTCTAGGTTTATTCATGTTGTCACAGCCTTTTTTAAAGGCTGAACAGTATTTCATTGTGTATATAAACCTCATTTTCTTTATCCCGTCAGTTGATGGACATTTATGCTGTTTCCATATTGTAACTATTGTGAATAATGCTACAATGGACATTGGAGTTCAGATATCTTTTTGAAATACCAATTTCATTTCCTTTGGGTATATACCCAGTAGTGGGATTGCTAAATCGTATGGTAGTTCTATTTTTAATTTTTTGAGGATCCTACATATGTTTTTCATAAGTGCTGTGCTAATTTACGTTCCCATCTACAGTGCACAAAAGTTCTTTTCTCCACACTCTCATCAACACTTGTTATCTCTTGTCTTTTTGATAGTAGCCTTCCTAACAGGTGTGAGATAATATCTCATTGTGGTTTGAATTGCATTTCCCTAATTATTAGTGATATTGAGCACCTTTGTATAAACCTGTTGGCAGTTTTTACATCCGTTTTGGAAAAAAAATATTTATTCAGGTCATTTGAGTTTTTGCTATTTGAATTGTGTGAGGTCCTTATATAGAAACTAATATATCTTGGATATTAACCCCTTATCAGATATATGGTTTGCAAGTATTTTCTGATTCCACAGGTTGCCTTTTCACTCTGTTGGTTTTCTCCTTTGCCGTGCAGAAACTTTTTAGTTTGAAACAAACTCACTTGTCTATTTTTGCTTTTGTTGCCCATTCTTTTGGGTCATATCCCAAAAAAAATGTTGCCAGGACTAATGTCAAGAAGTATTTTCCCTATATTTTCTGCTAGCAATATTATAGTTTCTGGTCTCACGTTTTTAAGTCTTTAATCCATTTTCAATTGAGTTTTATATATGGTATGAGATAAAAGTCAAATTTAATTCTTCTGTTTACTGTAGCTTTGTTATATATTTTGAAATCAGGTAGTATGATGCATCCAGCTTTTTCCTTCTTGCACCAGGTTGCTTTTGGCTATTGGAGTCTTTTGTGTTTTCATATAAGTTTTAGAATATTTTTCTAAATGTAAATAATGCCATTGGGATTTTGATAGGGACTAAATTGAATCTATAGATCACTTATGGACATTTCAACAATATTAATTCTTCCAATCCATGAACACAGAATGCCATTCATTTATCTGTATCTTCTTTAGTTTCCTACATTAATGTTTTATAATTGTCAGTGTACAAGTCTTTCACTTGTGTTTTTAGTTTATTCCTAAGTGTGGAAGCTATTTTATATGACAAGAACCACCTTGTGTTAATTAACCTCCAACTGACCAATGAGCAGCCTACAATCAAACACCAACCAATCAGAACTGCCATGTTTCAATCTCTCATATGCATGACAGGAAACAAAAAGAGGCCAACTCCGGTATAAAAACAAGCTTAAATCACTGACTCAGGGCAGACAGCTCTTCTATCGTAGCCCTACTCACTGCTCCCTTGCAGTGTACTCAATAAATCTGTCCTTCTCTACTCTGATCTGACATGGGTGAATTCTTTCACCATCCATGACTCTGACTAACTGGGCACTACCCACAACACTAAGTATTTTATTCTTTTTGTTGTCACTGTAATGTGGATTGTTTTCTTAATTTCCTTTTCAGATAGTTCATTGTTAGTGGGCACTTTAGATTGCTACAACAACTGGATGAACACTATAGGCATTTGGTAGTTGGAAGCTGGACATAACCTCATGCAACAAATAATTGACCCATTTCACATATTACTTTTGAAGGTCCCACCAAGCCTCCATGTAGTGGGAAATTATTTTATAACTATCAGAACCTTGAATCTAACTTCATCCTACATTTGCATTGATTTTAACAAACACTGTATTTTCTAGAAATACAAATGGTGCATATATCCAGGAAAAATTGCACTGTACTTTTTGTTAGTTCACTACTTTACCAAGAGCTGTCCATCATTTCAGAATATCATCAGCTGGGACAATGCTTATGATATTTTGGCTGCTGATACATGACGGTAGTATCTGTCTGTATGCAGAGCTGCTACCTTCACAGAGATTCTACATATAAGCACAAATGTCTTCTACTAGAGTTAAGTGTGAGCCTTTGTGTATCATCAGGCATTAGATTCTCATAAGGAGCATGCAACCTAGATAGCTCACATACACAGTTCACAATAGCATTCATGTTCCTGTGAGAATCTAACACGACTGCTGCTCTGACAGAAAGCAGAGCTCCCCTCCGACGGCTCACCTCCTGCTATGTGGTCTGGTTGCTAACAGGCCATAGACCAGTACCTGTCTGCCACCTGGGGCTTGGCAACTCCTGATCTAGATTCCAGATAAGGAGACTAAGACTCAGAGTGCAAAATGTGACACAGCCTAGAAAAGAGGCAAAGCCTGCAGCCAAGAATGAACTCAGATCTGTTCAACTCCAGAGCCCTCACAGGGCCCTCAGAAGAAGCTTCTTTATAGCCTTGTTCAAGGATTCATATCCCTATGCTGCATCCAGTTGCAAAATTCCCAAAATACTAGATTGCCGAAACAAGACATATTCTTTTCCGTTCAGAAAGTTAAAAATTATTGTCTTCCTCCTCAGCCCACCTGCTGGGCACTGGCCTGGGATGGCCAGACCTGGGAACAGGGCAGCCCTACTCCACCTCTGGGCCTTCCACCACTTCCTTGTCATAGATAGGGAAGGCTTCTAAGTCCACCATCATTATGAGTCTCCTTATGCTCTCCATGATGTAGGAAGAGGTTTTATCAGAAGAGAAAACTGACACCTAAAGAATTTATGGCACTTGCCTAGCTCAAAACTGACTGAGAAGAGGCTGAAAACAGATCACTCTGCCTCCAGAAAACATGCTCCCCACTGCTACCTTATGCAATGCTCCCTGGAACTTGAGGCAGAGACAGAAGCTGGACTCTCACTTTGTTTGAGTCAAGGTCTCTCTTTGATGCTCAGGTTGGAGTTCAGTGGCACAATCATGGCTCCACAGCCTCAACCTCCAGGGCTCGAGCAATACTTCTGCCTCAGCCTCCAGAGTAGCTGGAACTACAGGCACACACCACCATGCCCAGATAATTGTTCTTTACTTTTTGTAGAGACAAGTTCTCACTAAATTTCTTAAGCTGGTCTTGAACTCCAGAACTCAAGTAATCCTCTCACCTGGACCTCCCAAAGTGCTGGGATGGGGCCTTGCTTTTAAACAAACATTTCTTTTCTAAAACCCAAACTTGTCCTTGTCTCTCCTTTGTTGACTTTCCAAAGTAAATGGGAGAGACTTTTGCATTGTCTACCTGCTGTCCAAACAATCCCTTAAAGTGTTTTGTTTTGTTTTGTTTTGTTTTGTTTTGTTAAAAAAAAAAAGATGTGTGATTTGGGTAATTTGGTATCTATAAGATCAAATACCTGGTGAAACTGTTTGGGTTCTTTTTTTTTTCTATTCCCATAGAATTAGCCAACAGGTTGTTAGCATTGTTTAGACTAAACTAATGGCTCTTGTGATTCAGTGCCTATGCCTCAAAGTCCAAAAGGGACATAAAGGAAAAGAGAATTTAAGAAAAGGTCTTTTGGAATTCAGTGAATTAACCATCTGCCAGTCCCTGAAAGTGGTTGAGAAATAGAATGGCAGAGAGCCGCCCACTGCACAACTCCAGGAGGCACCAGACCCTGCACTGTGCCCCAGGGGTAGCAACCATGTACAACACATGGAAATAGTGTCCATGGAGTTGTGCCACACAGCAACCCGTTATAAGCTTCAAAAAGTCTGGCTTCTGGGCAAAGGCGAATCCAGGTTTTGTGGAGCCTAGATTTTATCCAACTGAGAGTGGCCCACTTGTAAGAAAGAAAAATGTATGAATAAAAACGAAGGTACAGGCATATGTTGACCAAAAGATGCATGTCTTAAACCATTGGGGCTGTTATAGCAAAATATTATAAGCTATGAAACTGATAAGAAACAGAAATTTATTCTTCACAATTCTGCAGGCTAGAAAGTTCTAAGATCATGACCCAGTAGACTCAGTGTCTGGTGAGATCCCACTTTCTGGTCCATAGACCACACCTTCTAGCTGTGTCCTTACACAGTGGAAGAAGCAAGAGAGCCGTGGGGCCTCTTTTATAAGGACACTAATCCCATTCCTGAGGGTCTCACCCTAATGACCTAATAACCTCCCAATGGCCCCACTTCCTAATGTGATCATATTGGGGATTAGGTTTTTGCACATGACTTTTTTTAGGTAATATAAATTTTCTTATTTGTATTTTTAATTGAGACAATAATTGTACATATTTATGAGATACAAAATAATGCTTCAATACTGAAATATGTAGTAATAAGATCAGGGTAATTAGCATATCCATGATCTCAAACATTTATCATTTTTTGTGTTGGAAACATTTAATATCCTCTCTTCTAGCTATTTGAAAATATATATATATATTATTGTTTACTATAGTTATCCCACAGTACTATAAAATACTAGAACTTTTTCCTCTATACGGCTATAAGTTTGTGCCCTTTAACAAATCTTTTCCTATCCTCCCTTCCCCTTACTCTTTCTGATCTCTAATAAACCCTCAACATATGACTTTTGAGGGGATACAAACTGCAGGCCATAGCAATGTACTAGATTGTACATAGTATATATTCCTGATGTCCCTAAACTGGCATCTACTCAAATGGATAAAGTATAGTATATTCACATATCGGAATACCATACATCAACAATATAGGAGGGGGAGGTGGGATTGACAATAGTGGGAAGCTGCCAGGGGAGGAGGGGCACACCTCATCAACAAGGGTACCTGTATAATGAACATTTTTATACCTAACCCTGAATTGTGCCGCACGTCTTTAAAATAAAAAATTTTAATGAAAACAATATAGTAAAAACTACTGATATATATAACAATAAGGGTGAACCTCATATACATTCCTTTAAGTAAAAGAAGCCAGATGCAAAAAAGGGCAAGCTGTATGAGTTCATTTGTAAACACAGGTAAACAAAATCTATGCTATTGGAAACCAGGCTGGTGATTAACTTTGGTGTATAGTCACCAGAAGGGAGCAGATGGGGATTTCTGGGGTGCAGGTTATTTTAGAATTTGATCTGAATGCTAGTTACCTAGATACATCAGTTTGTGAAAATGCTTTGAACTGTATCCTTACAATGTATCATTTTCTTCCTTTTTTTTTTTTTGTCTTGTTTTGTTAATAAGTATAAGGCCTTAAAGGGGCCTATGTTCCAGTCCTCCACAGCACTGGGACGATGAGTAAGAGAGTGACAGCTGTCTCCTTCAGTGTCTATTTCCAACAACAGTCCTGGGAACAGAATCCACTGGAGCCTACAGGCTGGCCTTTGGAAGAGGGTTTTGGGGAACCTCAGCTCTATCTTAGGCTCCCTGTAACCTAAGACCTCTAGCTGAAGCAGTTCACATAGACCTGCCTCTCCCAGAAAGTCCCCATCATTCCAAGTTTTCTGAGCCCCGTCTTCATCCTTTCTCCCATCCCCCTATGCCTAAAGTGTATCTGCTCCATGGCACATTCCCTCAAGCCTCTGCTTTTTACTCCCAGGAATCTCTGAAGACAAGGCCATAAGTGATGGGAGGAACTAATGGTGGGAATTCAAAACCCCTGGATGACTGATTAGGGAGTTTTGTTTTGTTTTGATTTGATTTTTGAGTAGGAGTCTCACTCTGTCACCCAGGGGCATGCTCACAACCATCACAGCCTTGGCCCACTCGGCTCAGGTGAGCCTTCCAAGTAGCTGGAACTACAGGTGTGCGCCACCACGCCCAGCTAATTTTTTGATTTATTGTAGAGACAACGTCTCACCAGGTTACCCAGGCTGGTCTCAAACCCCTGGACTTAAGAAGTCCTCTCACCTCAGCCTCTCAAAGTGTTGGAATTACAGGCGTGAGCCACCTCACCCAGCTGATAAGGAAGGTTTTAATTCAAACACCACCCACAGCAATAGCTAACACTAAGAGCTGACTACATGTCACACATTGTTCTGAGCATGTCACACATTTTTCTGAGCATTTTAAGAGTATTCACTCAATAACCACAGTAACTCTGAGGCAGTTATTATTATCATCATTTTCTAAATGAGAAAATAGACTCAAAGAGATGAAATGATTTGCCCAAGGTAATACAGTAGTAAGTGGGAGAACTGGAATTTGAACTAGGTTCCATTGGACTCCTAAGTTTGCACTCATAGTCATGAAGCTATGCTGCTACAAGCAACAAAGGCCCAGTTTCTGAGCTCAAACTACTTCTCCCTCCCCATTTCACCCTGGATTTTTATAGGCCCTGTGGTCTGCTCTCATTGCAACCTCAGTTGCCCCCTGACCCATTGAAGCAGGAGTCCACTGGCTACTACACACTGCAAAAGCCCCCATGCCATCAGCCTGGTAAACACAGAACACAAATCTCAATCTAAAATACAACCAAAATATAACAAAAGCACTCTCAAGTGCTTTTGTGCAATCAGGGCCTCTGTGCACCTGTTAGTACATGAATGTGTGTGCTCTTGGCTGTAGTAAAATGAGTATATGTGCGTATATATGTGTGGTGAAATGTGTGTATAATTGGCCACAAATGTGTTGATGCCTATATCTATGTATGCATGTACATTTCTGTGCCAGTGTGTGAATAAAACTGTGATATGTGTCTACGTATACATATGTGAACATTCTATGTTTGTACATATGTGAAGCTATGTGGATGTGCATTGATATATATGTGCTCGTGTGCACAACTGAATGAGCACATATGGGTGGGTGTTAGTATACTACTAAGTGTCTCTCTGTGTGAGGCTATGTGTGTGTGTATGACTGTGTGTCTCTGTGGTTGTGTGTGCATTTGCATAAATGCTTACATGCATCTGTTTGTGCATTTCTATGTATACATGTGTGAGGAGTGCATGTCTTTGTGTTTGTAACTTGAGTTCAGGGGTACCTGTATATACCTGTGCATGCATGTGGATTTAGGTGTACAATTGTGTTTGTGTATGCTTATATGAATCTTTGTTTGCTTGGCGTATCTGTATGGATCTATTGTATGTCTATGCGTGTATCTATGCACATATCTCTATATTTGTGTGTAAAAAATCCACATGAAGTTTTATATATGTTGGCATGTACATAAAAATCTCCAGCTTCGAATCTCATTTCATCAGATCATACTGCCCCAAATCACACTCACTTATTTATTGAGAATGTTCATTACCAGCACTCCATTACTCCCTCCAACACAGCACCTGCCTCAATCCTCAGCAATTTCAATATACATTCAGATGATCCTCCCAACATCCTGGCTTTGCAGTTCCTTGAACTCCAATAATTGCATCCTTGACCCCACCTCAGGTTCTCATTCCCACAGTCACATTTTAATGTGTTAGCTCTTACTGCACAAAAACCATCCCAAAACTTAGTGTCTTCAAAAAACAAACAAATGTTTATTATTTCTCATGAATCTGTGGATTGGTTAGGCAGTTCTTTTGCTGGTCTCACTGGGTTCATTTATGCCCCTGGTGGTGGGTTGGCTGGAAGCTATACTCAGCTGGGCTTTCCTTTCCACATGTTCTTTCCTCCTCAAAGAGGTATTCTGTTTGTTTATTTTGTTTTTAACATGGTGGTGGCAGCCTACCAAGAAAGCAAAGCAGAAGCTTCCAGGCCTCTTGAGGCTGAGGCTCAGAAGTCATACATCACCTCCTCCACTTTCTCCCCTTGGTCAAAGCAAATCACAGGGCCATCCCAGCTTCAAGAGGCAGGAAAACAGACTCCACTTAGGATGGAAGGCACTGCAAAGAACTTGAAATCATTTCTAGTCACTAGACTTAGATCATGGCCAATAACAACACATCTTCCATGATTTCAATATCATAATTACCCTCTCTAACCACCACTTCCTATCTTTTCAGCACACTCCTTATGTTGCAAATCTAGTAGTTCTTCAACACTGCTGAGACCTTCATTTCATTGATCCTACCACCTTTTCAGTATCTGCCTTCCTGGTGTCCTTTCTTTTTTCCTTAACCATCTTAAATTATTTTTGTCAGCCATCAGAATCTCTTACAGCCCTTATCTAAGCAACACTCCTGGTTAAATCCAACTCGTTACCTCCTCTGTGCCTGCACTGTGTACCTGAATAAAACTTGGGGGGAAAACACACAATGATCCCAATAGGTTTCACTTTAAATTCATAACTACCAACTCCGACTTAGTATAAGTGGGTTACACTTACCCTAGAATCAGAATATAGTCTCCTAGTTCATTTATTCTGACATTCCTTGAAAGACATGTCATGTTTTCCTCTCTCTACTCAAACCTCCAACAGCTACCCCTATGCCCAGCTGATGACTTTGCTTCCTGTTTCCCCAAAAATATTTCAGCATCTTTGCCTATATGTGCCACTTTCTCTCCTTTTACTAGGGATGAAAATTCAAGGCTCCTAAGATCAACCTCTCCACCCCTGCATGAGGTCTCACTCCTTCTACATGTTCAAGGACATCCTCTAGCAATTATTTCTTCTGTCTTCTGCACCATCACTCTTCCTCTATCTATAGTAATTCTGTGGAAGTAAGTCTCTCTTCCAGAAATTATGGGTCATTCCAATCATCATGTGCGCACACCAGGATTTGACTCAATTAAAAAAATTCTCTTGATCACACTTCCTTTCCAGCTATTACTCCATTTCTTTACTATCCCTTATTGTAAAACTTGCTAGTTACCTGTATTCGCTGTTTTCAATTCCTTTCCTCCCATTTCTTCTTGAACCCATTCCAATCAGGCTTTCTCTTCCACCGCTGCATTCTAACTTGCTCTAACTGCATTCACAAGGTCACCAGTTACCTCTATGTTTTACAAATACAATGGTCCCTTCTCACACCTCATGTTATTTGACTCATCAACAACATTTGACAATTGATGGTGATCATGAACAGCTGATCATCCTGGAAAATCATTCTTCACTTGGCTTCTAGGACATCACACTCTACCATCCTTGTTTTTCTAGTTTGCTGACCATTCTTTCTCATCTACTTTGCCGGTGCCGTCTTAACTTGTGACTTATTCATAGTGCCCCAGGGCTCAGTTTTGAAAGCTCATTTTTTTGTTTTACTTACACTTATTTTCTTGATATTCTTACTCAGTTGTGTGCTTTTAAATAGTTAAATGTCATCTATTCTCCAATAATTTGCACATTTTTGTTCTCAGTTTAGATCTCTTTCCTGAACTCCAGATTTGCACATTCAAGTACATATTTGTATCTCCATTTGGATATCTAACTGGCATCTCAAACTTAGTTCAAAACTCAAACCTCAATTTTCCCCGGAAATCACTCTTTAAATGGTATTGGCCATCTGTTAATGGCAACTTCATACTTTTTGTTGCTCCGACTAAATGTCTTAGAGTCACTTTGACTCCCCTTTTTCTCTCACAACCCTGATCCAATCCACCAGCAAATTCTGTTGACTCTAGTCACAGAATATACCCGCAATCCTACCATCTCCCTTCCTATCATTTTGACCTAAACCACCATTATGTCTTGCTTAGACCCCTGCAATAACCTCCTAGCTAGTCTTTGATATTTTACCCTTAATTGACTTGAGCCTATTTTCAAAGAGAATCTAGATTGATCAGGTTAAAACATAAATTATATGTACAATTATGTGTCATTTTAAGAAATAAAACAGATAATGCCATTTCTCTGCTCAAAGTCCTACCATAGTTCTCTACTGTGGAGTAAAAGCCAAAATCCTTACACTGACTACAAAGATCTAAGTGATCTGGCCCATCACCACTCATCTACTACTCTCCCTTTCATTCAGCCCACTTCAGATACGCTGACCTCCTCACTATCACTTGAACATGGCAGGCACTCTCCCCCTGCAAGGCACTTGACCTTGCTATTTCCCTGGCCTGGAAATCTCTTGTTCCAGGCAGCTGTGTGGCTCACTCTCTCCCTTCCTTTAGATCTTTACTCAAAAAGATATTTTCTTAATTGAACCTTCCCCGGCCCCCCTTTACCTAAAATGTCAACCCCTTACAAAGCACTTCATATCTCTCATCTCTGTTTGTATTTTCTCCTGAGGTGAACAGCAAGGGGTAGAGCTGAGAATCCCAACTCCCACCACTGACCCCACAGCCCCATTCACCAGCCCTTCTGTGAGGTACCCAGAGTGGTGGGAGGGAGGGCCGTACTCCTCCACAAGGACAGGCATTTTTGTCTGTTTTGTTCAATGTTGCATCCCCAGTGCCTAGACAAGATCCAGTCACATAATGTAATGTGAGATAAATAAATGTCATTAAATCCCTCAATGAATTAATATATCTGTGTATCTGTGCCTGCATCTGTGTATGTGTGTACACATCTATGTGTTAATCTCTCTATCCTGTATATGTACCTGAAGATGTGTATATATCTGTGTAGACCCACTCAGTGGTGACAAAAATGAAATCTGAATAATAACAGTTTGTATTTACTGAGTGTGTAGGGTCTGCCTAGCACTGTACTAAGCACTTTACAGGCAGCATCTCATTTGGCCCTATCCGTGAGGCAAGTATATTGTCCTGTTTAAGAAGAATCTCTGAAACCAGGCAGCCTGTGTTTGAATCCCAGCTCTTACATGTCCTGGATGTGTGAGCACAGACAAGTCACATACTCCTCCAGAGACTCATTTTTTTGAATCTATAAAATGAGAATTACAATAGTACCTACTTTACAGGATTGTGTGAAGATTAAATGAGAAAATATATAGGAAGACTTTACAACCGTGCTAGGCACCTAGTAAGCACCATAGAAATATTTAATGCTCCTAATTTACAGTTAAGTAAACTGAAACTCTGAAAGATTGAATTTGAATTAAAAACAATAATAATAGAAGGACAATAGCTTCCATTTACCAAGTATTTACTATATACTAAATAGGCCCTTTTCATACATTATAATATAGATATGCATATACATATAAAAATATATACACACATTATGCATATGTGTGAATGTACATACATTTTAAAATAAATTAAAAGGTCAAGAAACCTGTCCAAGATTGTAGAGTTCTAAATGGGAGATACACAGCTGGCCTGTGTAAGACCAGAGTTGGTACCCTTAACTACTTTGCACTAACAAAGTGCGTGCTATGTCACTATATAATTGTGCATGTCTTTGTATGTGCATTGTGTGCAAGGCCATGTGAGTGTGTGTGGCTCTCTGTTCCTGTAACTATAGGCGTTTGTATGTTCCTGTGCGCATGTGTATGTTTTTAGAGATCATTCTGGTAATTTTCTCCCCTGTTTTTCTCCAATACAGCCAGCAGAGGGGGCTCAGGAATTTTTTTCTCATGTTGAAGAAGCCAAGAGTACATAGCATTTAAAAACAGACTTTCCTTTGAAAAATGCTACCTCTTGGAGGGAATGGCTATGGTTTTTCATACTCTGCACATAGAAAGCAGAGAGCACTCAGACTTTGAATCAAGGCTATTTCTGACTGAGAGCAGGCACCCAGCTCCGAAAAATGTTAAACCACTGAGATGTCCAGCTCAATTCCATCTCTTCTGCGGCACTACACATGGCTCACTCACTGCTCTCTGGCTATCCAAAATCCCCCACTGCAGTGACTCCACAACCAACCAAGTACCCCACTTTGCTGCCTTTCTTTGGGTGGCTGTTCAGATGCAATTCATTTGACACTGACAATATACCTATGAGGCCAGTCTTTGTCACTTTTAAATCTCCTACAAGCTTAGGAGACAAGAACCACTATTTTATCCCCTTCATTTAGCAAAAGAAGAATCAAGGCTCAGAGAGGAGGGTATATTACCTAAGATCACATAGTCAATAAATAGCAGTCAGAAATAAAATCCGCATTACTCTGAATCTATAGCCAACTCTCCCTTCCAGTGCACCATGAAAAAATGATGGGGTTGTAATTGGAACCCAGGCTATGACTGACTCCTTATCTTGACTAACTCTTACAGTAAAAATTTTCAAACCTGAATATGCATCAGAATCACCTAAGGGTTTTGTTTAAGAAAAATCAAAACAGAAACAAAAAAACAAAAGTCACAGAGAGACTCAGTCTGCAGCAAGCGCAGGAACTTGCCTTTGTAATAAAGGCCCCATGTGACTCTAATGCAGGTGGTCCCCTGGCCACACTGGAGGAACAACCGACACCTCTTACAAGGCCCACTCAGCTTCCCTCAAGCACTACAAGTTCTTGGCCAGCCAGCTAAAAAAGTCTCAGAACAGTTCCAAATACCCATGGTGACCATTGATGTAGCACCTGCCACTTGCTGGGAACTTTACATTAAGGTTCATAATCTATTATAATCTATTTTGAGTTCATTTTTGTGAAAGATATAAGGTCTGTGTCTAGGTTTTTTTTTTATATGGATGTTCAATTTTTCAGCACCATTTGTTGAAAAGACTATCCTTTCACCATTGAATTTCCTTTGATCCTTTGTCAAAGAATAGTTGACTATTTGTGTGGGTCTATTTTCCGAGCTCTCCATTCTGTCCTATCGAGTTATTTCTCTATTCCTTCATCCATACCACAGCATCTTTATTTCTGTTGCTTTATAGTAAATCTTGAAATCATAGTAGTAGTCTGAGTCCTCCAACTTTATTCTTCTTCAGTATTTTGGTGGCTATTTTAGGCCTTTAATCTTTTCATATAAATTCTAGAATCCATTTATGGATGTCTACAAGTGATTTTATGAGATATTGATTGGAATTGCATTGAAGTTGAGAAAAATTGGCATCTTAACATTGGGTCTTTCAGTTCATGAATGTGGGATATCCCTCCATTTATTTATTTTTTTTATTTCATCAGAATGTTGTAGTTTTCCACATATAGATCCTTCATGTATTTTGTTACATTTGTACCTAAGTATTTAAATGTTGGTGCTATAGTAAATGGTATTTATTTTTTAAATTTTTAATCCCAATTATTCATTGCTGACATACAGCAAAACAATTAACTTTTGGATATTAATCTTGCACCCTGTGACTAGTCATTTATTAGTTCCAGGAGGATTTTTGTTAGTCCTTTGGAATATTTTTCATAGATATTCATGTCATATGCAAAAAAAAAGACCCAGGCACCTTATATACATTACACTATTTAATTCTGAAGTCAACTCTGCAAGTCAGCCCCCCATTTTTTTCCAGGGGAGGAAACCAAAGCTTAGCTACCTTAATTCTATTGTCCAAAGTTACAAAGCTTGGAAATGAAGAAACTGAGATTTAACCCAGCACTGCCTTTGTCTTCTGCTTCTGATTTCTGTACGCTACCACAGTGAGCTGCTTCAAGGAGTTTTCTAAATCAAAAGATAGAAGAAACTTCCATGGAGGAGGAAAAGTCAATCTATGCCCCTAGTCTAGTGTGGGTCATTGGCAAGTCACTGAATCCCAAAGAGGTAAGTCATTCACATCACAGATCTGTGGAATGGATCCCCAGGACCCAGCGAAATATCAATGAGGAAGCTCAAATTCAGAGATGCTACTTGAAAAATACAATTTAAGAGAATTATCTTAACCAAAATAAACTACTTACTAGGAGAATATATGGGAAAGGTACTTAAAAAACCAACGGAGGTTATTTTCTGGACATAATGTACCCTCCTACAACCCCAGACACATACTCATGCTGGAATGAGAGTTAAACCACCTATCAGAAAGGTGGGCCAACCCCAATTACAAAACAGTCTAAAACCCCAAACCAAACCCCATCATGAAAACACATACCAGGCATAGCCCAAGTGGTGACCAGAAGCCAGGATGCAAGGAGAAGGGCGACTCACAGATGGAAACAGCAGGCAAAGGCCATGACATTCACAACTGACATTGGTCTTCATAGCAATGTGTAGCCCAGTGCTGAGCGAATAGCAGGAGCTCAACAAACATGAGCAATTCTTTCTTTGATGCCTCTATACAGAGATGGTTCTTTAGCACATATTGGAATTATAGCCATTACCACAGTTGACAAGTTTGCTAGCTCATTTCAGGACACATACCCTAAGATCTACTAGCATTGCCCCAGGTGGGCTCTACTGGGAGTCTTTCATTCATCCACCACATTTATTGAGCATCTTTCTAGGCCCTGAAAAGGTCCCTGAACTTGACCATGGGCTCTGGGGTCAGCCATGTCTTCATGCAAAACACTGCTCTCTGCTAACCAGCTCTGTGCACTTAAGAAAACTTCACCTTCTGTAACCCTTGATCTCTTTATCAGGAAAAGAAGATGGAAATCCTACCAACTTCATTGGATGTTGGTGAGGATGAAATGAAAAGATGAAGGTGACACTGTGAATACAATGTCTGGCACCTAGTAAATATTCCATAGAGGTCAGCCATTGTTACCCAGATCCTTGGCCCAGAATCCTGCTGTTTAACCTCAGGATGTGGTGGGTGGGGATGCCCAGGATCCCTGCATGACCATTCTTGGCCACTTCCTAACTAGCTGGCAATCCTGGGATACAAAAGACAAGAAGTTGAAGGCAGGGACTGATGAGAGCCCACTCTCAAAGACCTCTCAGCTGCTCTAGGAAAGAAGTCGGTATCAATCAAGGATCAAGTGGGCAGACTGAACACATATCATGGCAGGATTGGGCATCTGGGAACCAGAATGCCTAGTTTTCAAAAGTAAGCAATGAAGCTGCAGCAAAAGTTAAGTAAACTGATTGATGTAAAGCATTTAGCAAATGTAGCATGCATTCATTGAATGTCAGCTACTATTATATTAGCCATGATCCCAGACCCTTAAGGAGTCAGCTAGTGGAGAAACCAGCTCACTAATGAAACCCAAACTAGACTTGTAGCAAGTAGCCAACAATGGTGGGATTTGGGGAGCACTAAACAGGATCTGCTGCCTAAAAAAAAAAATCTCTCCCGCCCCAGATGTCACAATGACATGCTGTCATTGTGAGAAAAACACTCCACATATAATGGGTAGCAGATACACAGCACTTAGTTCTGAGGACCCTTCCTCCTGCCTGAGAGTAGATATCACTGATGAGACTCTGTCCCACTGAGTCTAGACAGGACCTGAGATCAGGCTTTGTTACACAGTTTTCTGGACAGAAATTGCTGAAGGACACGAGGTAGCCTGGGAGTTGTATCTCTTGCTTCAGAGAGATAAGTTCTCTCTCATTTCTTTATTTTGTTTCAGATTTAGATTTAAGATTATTGACAGCTTATCTGTCACTGTTTATAATATACATGTTTTTCTTAAACTCAGTGGTTAGAATATAGTCTTTTTATTGAATCTGTATTGAGATAATTGTAGGTTCACATGCAAATGTAATTGATAATACACAGAGATCCCATATACCCAGTCTCCCCAAAGGGTAACTTCTTGGAAAACGATACTACAAGATCACAACCAAGATACTGACATTAGTAAAATTCACCAATCTTTTTCACATCTCCCCAGTTTTGCCTGTACTCGTTATCATTTGCATATTTAATTCCATGTACATTTACCAGATGTATAGGTTTATGTACCTATCATTACAGTCTATATATTAAACAGTCTCATCATCACAAGAATCTTCCCTTTACCTTTATATAGTCACATATAATCTCCCACACAGACCCCAACACCCACTCCTTATCCTTGGAAATCACTAATCTGTTTGCCATTTTTATAATTTTGTCATTATAAGAATATTATATAAATGGAATCATACTGTATTTAACTTTTGGGATTGACTTTTTTATTCAGCATAATTCCCTGGAGATTTCATCCAAGTTGTTGCAAGTGTCAATAGTTAATTCCTTTTTGTTGCTGAGTAATATTACAATGTAGAGATGTACCACAATTTGTTTAACATTTTACCCACTAAAGGACATCTTGACTGTTTCCATTTTTAAGTCCTTATGAATAAAGCTGCTATAAACATTCATGTACAAGATTCTTTTTTGAACATAGTCATTTTCTGGGACAAGTGCCCAAAAGTGCAATTTTTAGGTCGTATGGTAGTTATATTTTGAGTTTGTTAAAAAAAAAAAGCTGATTTTCCAAAATGTCAGTACTATTTTATACTCCGAACAGCAATGCATGAGTGATCTAGTTTCTCCACATTCTTGCCAAATTTTAGTGTTATTTTGTCATTCTGATAGGTTTGTAGTTATATGTCTTGTGGTTTTAATTTGCATTTATTTTAATGGCTAATTATGCTGAACATCTTAGCACATATTCATTTGTCACCTGTATATCTTTGGTGAGGTAACTATTCATGCCTTTTTTCAATTTTACTAACTGGATTATTTTGTTTGTACTGATGGGTCTTGGGACTCCTTTATACATTCTAGATCCTAGTCTTTTGTCAGATATACATTGTGCAAACATTTCCTCCCAATCTGTGAATTGTCTTTTCATCCTCTTTGTGTGGGCTTTTGCAAAGTTTAAATTGTAATGAGGTAAATTTATCCAGTCTTTTTATTATGGGTGGTGCTTTTGCACCCAGAGTTCTACATAAAACACAGTGGATCTGTCTCCCTTGTCATGGAGGTCAGCTTCCTTAGAGGTTTTATGGGTTGGGGTCAGTACCTAATAACCATATCACAGTTTCCATATAATGGTAGTACAGTCCATAACCTGCCAAGCACTCTCCAAACATTGTTTTATTTAATCCTCCCAAGAACTCTGTGAGATAGATGCCATTATTATATGCATTTCATACATAAAGAGACTGAAGCAAAAAAGTCCAAGGTCCCAAAGCTAGGAACTAGGAAGCAGAAGAGCTAAGAAACAGATCTAGTCTTCTTCTGTCTCCAAAGCACCTGTCTTTGTGGTCATATCAAGCTCTCAGCAGGCCCCATGAATTTCAAATTCTGGTGTACAGTGTGTTTATAAGTCCGACTTCAAATATGCTCATACATTAGGAACTTTCTTGTTACCATGTCAAAGACAATAGGGACAACAAATGACTCAAAGGCAAACATACTCCCAGTTCCCCCAAGCTTTGCTGTGCTCTCTGCCCAATCCTTTATCCTCATAATCCAAACATCACTGAATACCCAGTATGTGGCCCCATGCCCTCAGACCTGCACACATCTAGTGACTTGATGGTGGTGGAGTTTCCTGGGGTCACGGCTAGGCCCATGTACATCACTTTCTAAGAAATCCCTTTGGCTTAGCCATAAGCTTTATTGAGGTTTTCCAGATTCTTGGGTTCTACTTTCCTGTTACTTCCACACAAAGAGAGAAGTCACATACCGACCAGAGGCTCTAAGGCCTACACTGCCCCCTTATCAGCCCCCTATCATGTGCTGTAAAAAGAGGCCCTTGCCCGCTTAACTGATCATAGAGATAACTGCATGTCTATATTTCTCTCTAACTTTCTTACTTCTGACTTTTAGATTTTGTTTAACGAGCTCAGTTTGGACTCAGGCTCGTGGGCAATGGATCTTCACATTCCTGTGTTCTTTGATGCATGCGCATTAATTATGACATTTAATCTTACATCTTTGTCTCCTTCAAATGTTTTTCTAAAATGATGCAGTGATTCCAAATCTTCTTCTGAGATCTTTTCTTAAAACCTATCTGTTTTATTCATTTATTCAACATATTCCACTGAAACCCTACTCTTTGTTAAGTATTGTGCTAGGCACTGGTGAAAAAACATATAAAAAGACAGACACTGACCCTGATGTTCTAACACCAGCATTCTATCTGGGAGAAATGAGTATTAAACAAATCAACACAGAAATCATTATTGGTACCAATCAGCATCTCTAGACTTTTCTCCAAATTCCATACTCAAGACTTATGCTTTAATGAACCTAGATTCATCAACTTCCCCCAAATATGCACTGGGCTTTCTCTCCTCCCTGGCTTTTTTAAAAGTTGTTTTATAAGCTTTTGTATTTTAATCACAAGATGTGAATAGACTTGTCTTCAATGAAGATATAAAAATGAAAAAGATGTTCAATATCACTAATCATCATAGAAATGAAAATCAAAATCAGAATGAGATGCTACCTCACACATGCACTAGAATGGCTTTAACAAAAAAATGGGCACCACAAGTCATAGTTTAAAAAGAGCAAAAGCTGGGCTCTGTGGCTCAGCCTGTAATCCCATGCCTTTGGGAGGCTGAGGTGAGTGGATTGCCTGAGCCCGTGGGTTCGAGACCCGCATGGGCAGCGAGACCTCATCTCTACAATAAATCAAAAAATCAGCCGGGCGTGGTAGCGCATGCCTGTAATTCCGGCTACTCGGAAGGCTGAGGCGGAAGGATCGCCGGAGCCCAGCAGGTCGAGGCTGCGGTGGCCGGGAGCGGCCACTGTACTCCAGTCTGGGCAACAGAGTGAGACTCCAACTCAAAAAAAAAAAAAAAAAGAGCAGAAATGTGGAACTCTAAAACATTGCTGGTGAAACTGTCAAATGGTGCTTCCTTTCGGGGTAACAATTTGGCAGTTCCATGAAAAGTTAAACACAGGTACCATAAAACTCAGCAATTCCACCTTTAAGTATATAACCCACGATAAATGAAAACATATGTTCACACACAATATTGTACAAAAATGTTAATAGCAGCATAATTCATAATGATCAAAAGATGGAAACAATTCAAATGTCCATCAACTGATGAATGAAAAGATAAAATGTGGTCTATCCATACAATGGAATATTATTTGACAATAAAAAGAATGAAGTACTAACATTCTACAATATGTATGAACTTTGGAAACATATATTATTCCATTTACATAAAATAGCCAGAATTTTAAAAATCCACAAATCAGAAAGCAGAGTAGTAGTTGCTTCAGGGTGTGACTGCTGACAGGTACGGATTTCTTTTTAAGGTAATGAAACTCTTCTGAAATTGAATAGTGGTAATGGTGGCACATCATTGTAAACATACCAAAAGAAACACTGAGTTCTGCACTATAAAATGGTAAATTTTGTGGTATGTGAATTACATATCAAAATATAATCTGATCCTCAAAAAATTAAAAATAGAACTACCATATGGTCCAGCATTTCCATTTCTGGGCATATATCCAAAATAATTAAAAGCTGAGTCTTTAAGAGATATTTGTATACCCCTTGTCTTAGTCAATATTCTGTTGCTATAACAGAATACCTGAAATAGAGTCATTTATAAAGAAAATAAATATATTTCTTGCAGTTATGGAGGATGAAAGGTTCAAGGCTGACAGACCGCATCTGATGAGGGCTTTCTTGGTGGTGACTCTGCAGAGTTTTGAGATGGCAGAGGGCATCATACAGTGAGAGGGCTGAGTGTGCTAAATTAGGTCTCTCTTCCTTTTCTTACAAAGCCACCATTCCCACTACCGTGGTAACCCATTAATTCATTAAGCCATGAACGAGGGCTCTGCCCTAATGACCCAATCATTTCTTTAAAACCCAGCCCCTTGATCCTGCTACTCTTGCGATTAAATTTCAACATGGGTTTTATAGGGGACAAACATCCAAGCCATAAAAATTATGTTCATAGCAGTGTTATTCACATTAGCCAAGAGGCAGAAGCAACCCAAATGTCCATTGATGGTTGATTGGATAAACAAATGTAGTATATGCATACAACGGAATACTACGCAGCCCTAAAGGAAGGAAATCCTATCACATGCTACAATATGTATGAATCTTGAGGACATTATGTGAAATGAAACAAGCCATTCACAAAAGGATAAGTATTGTGTGATTCCACTTATGTGAGTGCTATGGTTTGAAAGTGCTTCCTAAAGTTCATTTGTTGAAAACCTGATCCCCAATGTGATAGTATTAAGAGGTTCTGGCCTTATGAATAGATTGATGCCCTTATCATTAAGTGGGTTCCTTATAAAAGAATATGTTTGGCTCCCTTTCTTTCTCTCTCTCTCACCCTCTCACCTTCCTACATAAAATGACACAGCAGGAATAACCCTGCCAGGTGCTGACCACTTGATTTTAGATTTCCCTGTCTCTGGAAATGTGAGAAATACGTTTCTCTTTATAAATTAACCAGTATCTCTCCCAGACTTTAAACTTTATTATAAAGCTACATAATCAAAACAGCCTGGTATTGGTACAAGAACAGGTATAGGAACCAATGGAACAGGATAGAGATTCCAGAAGAAAAACTTCAATTTCTCAACCAACTCATCTTTGACAAAGCCTCCACCAACAACCACTGGGGAGAGAAGAACATATTCAGTCAATGGTGCTGGGAAAACTGGCTGCCCACATGCAGAAGATTAAAACAAGACCCCTACCTATGACCATACACAAAAATCAACTCTAAATGGATCAAAGACCTAAACATAAAACCTCAAACTATAAGAACCTTAAAGGCTGGGCTCGATGGTTCAACCTGTAATCCCAGCACTTTGGGAGGCTGAGGTGAGTGGATTGCCTGAGCCTGCGGGTTCGAGACCCACCAGGGCAACTTGGCAACACCTTGTCTCTATAATAAATCATGGGCATGGTAGTGTGTGCCTGTAGTTCCAGCTACTTGGAAGATTGAAGCAGAAGGATCGCTGGAGCCCAGCAGGTCGAGACTGCAGTGGCCAGAAGCATGCCACTGCACTCCAGTCTGGGCAACAGAATGAGATTCCAACTAAAAAAAAAGAACCTTAGAAAACACAGGAGACACCCTTATGAAAATTGGAAATGGCAACCAATTCCTGATCAAAACCCCAAGTGCCCATGCCATAAGAGATAAGATAGACAAGTGGGACCTCATCAAACTGACAAGCTTCTGGAAAGCCAGAGAAACTAACAAGAGAGCAGGGAGACAGCGCACAGAATGGGAAAAAAATATTTTCCAACTGCATGTCTGACAAAGCCTAACATCCAGGATCTACAAGGAACTCAAAAGTGCTGAAAGGAAAAAAAAAAATAGCCCCATTCAAAAGTGGGCAAAAGACATGAATAGACACTTCTCAAAAGAAGATATACAGGCAGCCAACAGACACATGAAAAAGTGCTCAACATCACTAATCATCAGAGAAATGCAAATCAAAACCACATTGAGATATCACCTAACCCCAGTAAGAATGGCCATCATTAATAAAACAAACAACAACAGATGCTGGCGAGAGAAAAAGGAATGCTTCTACACTGCTGGTGGGAATGCAAACTAGTGCAACCACTTTGGAAGAGAGTGTGGTGATTTCTGAAAGAACTAGAAATTGACCTTCCATATAACTCAGCAATTCCCCTGTTGGGAATATACCCAGAGGAATTCAAATCATTCTACGAAAAGAATACCTGCACACATATGTTTGTGGCAGCTCTATTCACAATAACAAAAACATGGAACCAACCGTGCTGCCCATCGAAGCTGGACTGGATTAAAGAAATGTGGTACATATACACAGTGGAATACTATGCAGCCATAAAGAAAGACAAGCATATGGACTTTGCAGCAACTTGTATGGATTTAGAGTCGATCATATTCAGGGATCCATCACAAAAACAAAGAACAGAGTACCATATGTTCTCACTCATAAGCAGACCTTGAACAGTTATCATAATACTATAAGAAAGGGACTGGCAGTAGTGGGAAATGACCAGCGGAGGAGGGTGGGATTGGCAGTTGAGGGAAACTGCTAAGGGAGGGAGGGACACACCTCATCAAAGAGGGTACTTGCATAATCAACGTTTGTATACCTAAACCTGAATTGTATCCCACGTCTTTAAAATAAAATAAAAAAAATTAAAAACAAAATACTACTGTATGCCCACTAGAATGGCAATTTTTTTTTTTTTTTGAGTTGTCTCACTCTGTCGCCAGACTGGAGTGCAGTGGCCGCTCCCGGTCACCACAGCCTCGACCTGCTGGGCTCCGGCAATCCTTCCACCTCAGCCTCCCGAGCAGCCGGAATTACAGGCATGTGCTACCATGCCCAGCTGATTTTTTGATTTATTGTAGAGGTGAGGTCTCGCTGCCTAGGCGAGTCTCGAACCCGCGGGCTCAGGCAATCCACTCACCTCAGCCTCCCAAAGGCGTGGGATTACAGGCTGAGCCACCGAGCCCGGCTGGCAATAATTTTAAAAAGGAAAAAGACAGCAGAGATTAACATGTGTTGGTGAAGATGTGGAGAAATTGGAACACTTGTACATTGCTAGTAGAACATAATATGGTATGGCTGCTTTGGAAGACAACTTGGCAATCCTCAAAGTTAAGCATAGTTACCATCTGACCTAGTAATTCCATTCTAAGGTATATACACAGGAGAACTGAAAACAAGAGTTTGAAGAAAAACTTGTATGCAAATGATCATAGCAGCATTATTAATAGTAGGCCAAAATGAAAGCAATCCAAATATCCATCAACTGATGGCTGGATAGACGAAATGTGGTTTATCTATAAAATAGAATCTATTCAGCCATAAAAAAATTAAGTACTCATTTATATTACAAGATGTATAAACCTTGAAAATAGCATGCTAAGTGAAAGAAGCCAAATACATAAGGCCATATATTATATGATTCCACTTATATGAAATGCCCAGAATAGCACATTAATAGGGACAGAAGGTAGACTAGTCATTGCCAAGGGCTGGGGCAAGGGAAAAATGGGGAGCATATACCAATGGTTATGGAGTTTATTTGGGGGATGATGAAAATATTCTAAAATTAGATAATGGTGATAGTTGCACAACACTGTGAATATGCTAGAAACCACTGAATTATACACTTTTAAATGACTTGATGGTGAAATTAAGTTTGTGATTTTTATCTCAAAACAATAAACACAATATAATATTCACCTCATTGGGACCAATATTGTTCCTTTAATATTCTCTTTTAAGAATGCATACTAGTTCCATTAAAAAGATACCTGCACACACATGTTTATTGCAACGTCATTCACTATAGTAAAAACATGGACCCAACTGTGCTGCCCACTGAAAGGGGTTGGATTTTTAAAAAGTGGTACATATACACGATGGGAATATTATGCAGTCATATCGGACAAAATTATGGACTTTGCAGCTACTTGGATGGATTTAGAGTCTATAATACTCAGTGATCTATCACAGAAACAAAGAACTGAGTACCACATGTTCCCACTCACAAGCAGACCCTGAACATTTATCATAATACTATAAGAAAGGGATTAACAGAAGTGGGAAACTGCCAAGGGAGGGAAAGGGGGACAGCATCAGTAAGAGTACCTGATCTCAAACCAGGTGAAGTGGGGACCAGAGGGAGGCCCAAACTACCTGTACAATGATCACCTATATAACCAATCCTGAATTGTACCCCACACCTTTAAAATAAAATTTTTTTAAAAGTGCATACTAGTTAATGATGGGCCTTGTATTGCTCTTTGTCTAATAATAGAGTGTGAGAAGTTCACACCCACATTTCATCCAGTGGAACTGGATGGTATTTCATTGAAGTAATACATTTACAACACTGCCCAAGAGCTAATAATGACAATGGCAACTTCAACAACAACAATTGGTTGTTCAATAAGATCTTACCTTCAATAAGATCTTACAGTTGGGTCAGTTTGTAGAGTTTTCAATTTACATATCATTTTCATCCTCAAACAAACTACATGATAAATGTTAGGTTGAATCATATGAAATTTCTAATTTTGTAGCTCAAAAACTATTGAATACGGTCCATTTCATATAGTTGAACCAAATATTATCATCACCCCATTTCACAAATAAAGGAACAGAGAAGTAACATAACTTGTCCAATATCACAGGGCTACTAATGTATCTGAATCGGGATTTGAAATCATATTTTTCTGATTCAGTGACTCCTAACAACACTGTTTTCATACATTCATCACTCATCAAAAATTGATTATGCTAAGCACCAGGGATAGAATCATGAATAAGATAAAATGAATTCTGCATTGCAATATCTCACAGTATAGCATGGCAGACACACGTAAAACAAAAAAGACTGTGAAATAAAGGCAATTGTAGAAGGCAACTACAGAGGTACTTCAGAGAAGGGTTGTCTTAATTCATGTTATCTGGAAAGATAATGCCAAGACAGAATTAAAGGATCGTGGATTTTATTAGAGGAAATTCCTACACGAGAGAAAATAGGAAGGAAATCGGAAAAAGACTGGAAGAGTCATTAGACCATGATTCAAGTCCAATATGAATGAAGGAGAGAGGAAAAACTAGTTGGGGGATAACACCCTAGATTGCCGTGCAGTCTAAAGAGATTTGACAAAGTCATTATCTGGGACTCCTCATGTCAAAGTCACCAACAAAGATGAGCCATGTCTCCCAGGAATGAGTGCCTTAGCAACTCTGCTGTCTTCAATAACTGATTGGGAGCACCCTGTGAGATACATGGCCTTGCAGCAAAGGTGAGGATGAATTTCTGACACAGCAGCTGGGATCCTTAATCAATTACACACCCAGATGAAGTCTTTAAGGTGCAGTCCATATAGTCACCACAATGATTGTCAGGAAATGATTTCTAGCATTGGTGATTTTTGACCTGGGATCTAAAATGATAAAGACCTAGTATATAAAGCCAGTATAAGGAAGAAAATCAAGCACCATGTAGAAAAGGAGAATGGATGAGCAATTGTGGTACTTCCCAAGCCTTATACAAACAATGGGACCTAGCAGGGCTCGGTGGCTCAGCCTGTAATCCCGCGCCTTTGGGAGACTGAGGTGAGTGGATTGCCTGACCCCGCGGGTTCGAGACCTGCCTGGGCAGCGAGACCTCATCTCTACAATAAATCAAAAAATCAGCCGGGCGTGGTAGCGCATGCCTGTAATTCCGGCTACTTGGAAGGCTGAGGCGGAAGGATCGCCGGAGCCCAGCAGGTCGAGGCTGCGGTGGCCGGAAGCGGCCACTGCACTCCAGTCTGGGCGACAGAGTGAGACTCCAACTCAAAAAAAAAAAAAAAACAAAAAAAACAATGGGACTTAGCCTTTGGAGCTTTCAACAGAATTTTTCTTGTCTTAGCTGCATCTCCAGTGTTCTCTTCTTATAATCTAGTACTTATTGAAAAATGTCACACAAAAATATAATTAGATTGTCATCAAATGTCACATTGCTCACTGTAATTCAGTTCCTCATTTAACACTTGGAAAACTTTGTACATTAATATTCAGCCATTCCACGCAGAGTACTTCTAAAAGATTTGTGAGTTCATTTACATGTTTATCTGCTCTTTCCTCCTTGGGAGTTGGACTGTTCTTCCGCCTGATGATTAGAATGAATTGGATATTTTGAACTCATCCATCAGATTTGGAAATGATCTCTTAATTGACGAGGGTGTTTAACAGTTAATTGAACATTTCTACTATGAACTTCCATTTTTCTTAAGTACAGAAATAGCACAGCAGGGCCATGGACAAGTAAAGTCTATCACACAAACATCTTTCTGTGCCTGTCTTTCTTTCTACAACATCCCTGCTTCCTTGCAAACTGCTATGCACACAGTATAACATTCAGTGAATATTTTATTTTTCTATGAAAGTTTTAAAAATTTAAACATACAGGAACAACTGTGTCTTTGTTATGTGTGGCTACCGAGAAGTTTGAACTAAAATTAATATACACTTTGAAAATCTAAATGTTGCCATTTCACCTAGGTACAGTATTTGGTGTTTTGCTCCAGTCCAAGTGTCATAGCAGATATTTATATTATATCTTCTTTCTTCTTCCCTCTTCTTCCTTTCAAACCACCACCTTATGTTTGCCTAAAAGTTACAATAATGTATAGAATCCAGCCTTAAACTTCAAAACATATGTACTTTCTCTAGCCCAGAATAAAGAAAACTGTCTCTCATTGTGAAATTCTTTCAGTCATAAAAAAGTATTCCTCATATGTTTGTTAGGAAATTATGACCTTCATTCATTTTAATACTTCTATAATTTGTGCCAATCAAGAGGCATTTATATCACTTCTTATTTGTGCTCCCAAGAAGCACTGTATTTCTTCCAATTTTCAATTAAGTACTTTAATGAAACTACTTGTTGGTATTTGCTAATATGCTATTAACTTAAGACCTGCAACCAGATTATTACCGCACCATTCCCTGAAAAATTGCTATTTGAAGCATATGCTAAACTTGCCATCTGTCTTTTTTTTAACAGTTTCATTCTGGCCATCTATCTTTCTCCTTGTATTATCTATGTATTTGGTTGGCTTTTTCACCTTATTTCCAAAAAGTTATTTATTTGGACTGATGTCAATTCATTAGGAAATTTTTACTTATTAGACTGGGTCCTCCAAGAAGGAGAGGATACCAAAAAAGGATTTACTGGAGAAAATCCCTGTGAGAGAAAATGAAGGCAAAGAGAGCCCAAAGAAGCTAGTAATGTGGGTCTGACCACCATGGAGGAGAGAAGGAAGAAAAGAAGCTTGGGTAAGAAGTCTTAGACTGCAGTGCAGTTCTGATTAGATTTCAGCATGGCCAACAGAGCGCCCTTGAGCCAGCAGTCTCTAGTCTTTTTGGCATCAGGGACCAGTTGCATAGAAGACAATTTTTTCACAACCAGGGGAGGAGGGGAATCATCAGGCATTAGATTCTCATAAGGTGTGTGCATCATCCTAGATACCTCGCATGCCCAGTTCACAATAGGATTTGGGCTCCTATGAGAATCTAATGCCGCTGCTGATCTGACCGAAAGTGAAGCTCGCTTGCCTACAACTCACCTCCTGCTATATGGTCAGTTCCTAACAGGCTGTCGACTGGTACCGGACAGGCACCCAGGGATTTGGGAACCCCTGCCTTGAGCCAAAGTCACCTTTTAGGAAAGCTCTTATTCTTCATGGAAACAATTTTTTTTTTTTTTTGAGTTGGACTCTCACTCTGTCGCCCAGACTGGGGTGCAGTGGCCGCTCCCGGCCACCGCAGCCTCGGCCTGCTGGGCTCCGGAGATCCTTCCGCCTCAGCCTTCCGAGTAGCCGGAATTACAGGCATGCGCCACCACGCCCGGCTGATTTTTTGATTTATTGTAGAGATGAGGTCTCGCTGCCCAGGCGGGTCTCGAACCCGCAGGCTCAGGCAATTCACTCACCTCAGCCTCCCAAAGGCGCGGGATTACAGGCTGAGCCACCGAGCCCAGCGGAAACAAATTTTTAGTATCCTTTATGTGCTCAGTCACTGACTGGGGAGCAGCCCATGGAAAACATGACCTCATGCAAATAAAGTGGAGGATTTCAGGGCTCAACAACTGAGGTCATTATTCAGTCAGGCTCCCTGGAGTCAAAGATCTGACAGGTGACTTTCATAGCCATCACAGTACTATTACAAGAATATAAAAGGTTTACATCTCAAATTTCATATACTTTACTAAAAGCACACAAATAGACTGGCATGGTGGCTCGTCACTGTGATCCTAGTGCTTTGGGAGGCCGAGGCAGGAGGAATCACTTGAGGCCAGGAGATTAAGACCAGCTTGGGCAACATAGCAAGACCTTGTCTCAAAAAAACAAAAAACAAGAAACAAAACTGAGAGTGGTGGGGCACACCTATAGTCCCAGCTACTCAGAAGGCTAAGGCAGGAGGATCACTTGAGTCCTGGAGTTCGAGGATACAGTGAACTATGATTGTGCCACTGCACTCCAGCATGTGTGACATTGCAAGACTTTGTCTCTAAAAAATAAAAGCATACATCAACAAGGATACCTGCATAATAAACATTTGTATATCTAAACCCGAATTGTATCCCACATATTTAAAATAAAAACATAAAAACATACAAATAGTAAGTAAAGTCTAATTTAGGGCAGAGGTAAATAACCTCAGTCCCAAAAACTCACTGATTTATTCATGTAATACAACAAGGATATGATTTTTTTTTTTTTTTTGAGTTGGAGTCTCACTTGGTCACCCAGACTGGAGTGCAATGGCCGCTCCTGGCCACCGCAGCCTCGACCTGCTGGGCTCCGGCGATCCTTCCGCCTCAGCCTTCCAAGTAGCCGGGATTACAGGCATGCGCTACCACACCTGGCTGATTTTTTTATTTATTGTAGAGATGAGGTCTCGCTGCCCAGGCGGGTCTCGAACCCACAGGCTCAGGCAATCCACTCACCTCAGCCTCCCAAAGGCGCAGGATTACAGGCTGAGCCACCGAGCCTGGCTACAAGTATATAATTAAGCACATGGCCTTTGGCTTACACAGAGATAGGTTCAAATCCTACCTCTCTGCTCCCTCTGAATTATTCTTGCAAAAATATTTGACCAGAACCAGATCTAGCTTTTAGATCTAATATCCAATTTTTTATTAAATATAGGGGCTAAAGGAAAAAAATTAAACATCATGAGTAAACCACGAGAAAACCCCAGAGAATGGACATTCCACAAAACAACTGACCTGGTATCTGAAACATATAAATGTCATGGGGGGAAAAAGTTGGAGGAAATGTTCTAGATTAGAAGAAACTTCAGAGTTATAACCTTTAAATAATCTTTAATTAAAATGTGGTTTGAATATGTCAGCCATAAAAGACACTTTTGATACAACTAGGAAAATTTAAAGGCAGACAGGATATTAAAAGATATTTTAAAATATTATTAATTTTGTTAGACATGATAATGGTATTGTGATTATGTAGAAAAATGTCCTTTTTGTTAGTGATGCACATAGAAATTATGTAAGAGCAAAATATGATGTCTGCAATGTATTTTAACCTATTTAAAAATAGATGAAGCAAATATATCAAACTATTATAACTGTTAAACCTAGATGGTGATATTTACTCTACTTCTCTGTTTGAAACTTTTCAAAATAAAACATACTCTTTCAGACATACAAAAGCTGAAGGTATTCACTACCAAATGAACTGCAATACAGGAAATGTTAAAGAAATCTTTCAGGGAAAAAGAAAATATTACCAGATGGAAATCTAAATACACACAAAAGAATGATGAACACCTGAAATGGGTACTATATGAGCAAATATAGACTTTTACATTTATTTTTAAAATTACTTTTAAAATAATTGAGTCTTTATCACTTGGACCTGGACTAGAGATTAAACATAGCCTTTAGAAGATAGAAAAATTGGCCGGGCTCGGTGACTCAGCCTGTAATCCCGCGCCTTTGGGAGGCTGAGGTGAGTGAATTGCCTGAGCCCGCGGGTTCGAGACCCGCCTGGGCAGCGAGACCTCATCTCTACAATAAATCCAAAAAACCAGCCAGGCGTGGAAGCGCGCGCCTGTATTCCAGCTACTTGGAAGGCTGAGGCGGAAGGATCACCGGAGCCCAGCGGGTCGAGGCTGTGGTGGGCAGGAGCGACCACTGCACTCCAGTCTGGGCGACAGAGTGAGACTCCAACTCAAAAAAAAAAAAAAAGAAGATAGAAAAATTAAATTTGCCTACAATTATAAGTGAACAACTACCAATAAAAAATATAGATTTCCATGTCTTTTGGAAATTTGAAAACTTTATCGTCTCTGACTCTCACATTTTCACATGACCAAAATTGTCTTGAGTTGAATAATGGCTGGCCTTGATATTTTTTATTTTATTTATTTATTTATTTAAGAGACAAGTTCTCATTATGTTGCCTAGGCTGGTCTCAAATTCCTGGGCTCAAGTAATCCTCTTGTCTCAGCCTCTCAAGGTACTGGAATTACAGGCATGAGCCACATGCCCGACTTTGATCTTTTATTTATTATTTTTTTAATACAGTGGGGAAATGCGGAAAAATGAGACTGGTATGTGCCTTCTTGGATGAAAAGAATGACAATTTTATAGTTAAAGAGAAAATCAGATCAAGGAAGACAGGCTTTAGATGTTCAAGAAAAGAGAGACCAGAAGGAAGCACCAGAAACCATTCCACATGCAAGTTCATGGCTAATATGCAGGGACACTTCACTTAAGAACCAACGTGGTTTCCAGTGGCACAATCCCTTCAGAGAAAATAGAAGTTTCTTGCTATTTTCTCAAGTTGTTTGCCTGCACTGAATGATTAGTATAATTCATTAGAGTTTGCAAGAGATACAACTTTAAGGCTTGTTTTTGTTCTTGTTTTCCTTTTAATAAATGACTCGTAAATTAGGATAAATGGTATACCTTTACTGGTTAAAGTTTATTGTTTTTGTAAAAGTGGGTGTTAGCACTTTCAGAGAGGGTAGGTCATTTTTTAAAAGCCATAATGAAAAACTTTACAGAGTTTTAAAAAAAGGAGGGGGCATATTTTCTTCTATTTCTCCAATTTGGAAATTTGCTCCTCAGAGTGATGGCCATAGAAATTGAGGAACCCTCTATTGCTCAGGTTAGGGAAAAGAATGACACTTTAATGGCATTAGAGAGTGAACGCTCAGAAAACTTTTTTTATGGTACCATTTACTACACAGGTAAGTAAGGTAGGAGGAAAACCATCACAGGGATATTTAACATCTCCAGAATCTTTTCATTTTCTCCCTTACTCCACTGCTTGAAATGTTATCATGACTGCGATCATTAATAAAAACAAACAACAACAGATGCTGGTGAAGATGCGGAGAAAAAGGAACACTTCTACACTGCTGGTGGGAATGTAAACTGGTGCAACCTCTTTGGAAGACAGTGTGGTGATTTCTGAAAGAACTAGAAATTGACCTTCTATATGACCCAGCAATTCCCCTATTGGGAATATACCCAGAGGAACTCAAGTCATTCTACCATAAAGATACCTTCACATGCATGTTTGTTGCAGCTCTATTCACAATAGCAAAAACATGAAACCTACCATGCTGCCCATCGAAACTGGACTGGATAAAAATAGTGTGGTACATTTACACAATGGAATATTATGCAGCCATAAAGAAGGACAAACATATGGACTTAGTGGCAACTTGGATGGATTTAGAGTCGATCATACTCAGTGATCTATCACAGAAACAAAGAACAGACTACCATATGTTCTCACTCAGAAGTGGACATTGAACAATTATCATAATACCATAAGACAGGGATTGGCAGTAGTGGGAAACTGCCAGGGCAGGGGGTGGGATTGGCAGTTGAGGGAAACTGCTAGGGGAGGTAGGGGCACACCTCATCAACAAGGGTACCTGCATAATCAATGTTTGTATACCTAACCGTGAATTGTACCCCACATCTTTATAACACAGCTAACATCATACTTGATGGTGAAATACTGAATGTTTTCCCCCTATGATCAAATACACAACAAGGTGGTTTTCTCTCACCACATCTATTCAGCATTGTACTGGAATTCTATCATGGAAATTAGGCAAGGAATGGACACAAAAGGCATTCAGATTGGAAAGGAAGAGTTTAACTGTTTCTATGAAAAGTTTACATGATTTTATATTTTTTAAAAAAGCCATAAAGAATTCACCAAATAATTATTAGTGCTAACAAGGGAATTTAGAAATTTTACAAGATATAGATCAATATATAAATATCAACTGAATTTCTATATACTTGATAATAAAGTTAAGAAAATTATTCCATTTATAACAATTCCATCCAAAAAATAGTTAGAAATACATGAAACCAAAGAAATGCAAGACCTGTACACTAAAAACTACAACACATTGTTGAATACAATTGAAGGAGGACTTCCATTTCCAAAATGGTGGCACCGAAACAAGTTGGTTTCATTCCCCACCACCCACAGTAAACCAAAAACAAATATAGAACGTAGAGATTATCCATATCCCAGAACTCAAATGTGAGTATGAGACAGTTCCTAGGGCTTCAGACCAGGTGACAAGAAAATTAGACTTCCATATCCATAATGCCATTCTCCCTAATCTTCCCTGCACCAAGCATGCGAAGTATTTCGCACCAACTCATGGTTTCTACACTAAGAAATGTGAGTTTGAGGTGGAAAACCAGCTTCCGCACCATCTTAGTTTCCCTGGAAGGATGCCTGTCCTTGTCTCAATCCACAAAAAGCACCGGGAGTGCCTGAAGGGAGAAATGTCACTGAGGACAACCAGAGATAACGTGGAAAGGTGGAATTACCATCATTAGCCCTGGAAATGCTGCTTTGTATCTTGATCATAGGAGATGGGAAATCAAAGTGGTTGCTCAGCAGTGCCACACCGTAGAAGGTTTGTTTCACAGTTCTCCTAAGCATAAACCCTTAGCCAACCTTCCCACACACTGCTGGAATAACCCCTTGCAACCTACCCCATTTAAGAAAGGCAGCACTCTGCTTATGTACTACAACCAAGGGAAACTTGGGCTTATGGTTCCATCTACTGTCAAAAATGAAAGCAGGGCACTAGCAAAAAAAGAAAATGGAAGAAAATCAACAGGTAAATCACAAAGAATCTCTAAGCAAACACACTTAATAGAAACCAGAGAAAGGCAGACAAAGAAGAGTAGAATAAATAATTAATCCTTCAGTGCAAAAACATAAACATACATCCACACACACAAAAAAAAACCAGCAAACAGGGAGCCATCACCTCTTCAAATGGACAAAGTAAGAAACCAGTGATTCACCCTAATAAAATGGTGATATGTGAACTCCCTGACCAAAAATTTAAAATAACAGTTTTAAGAAAACTCAGAGATTTTCAGAATAACATAGAAAAGCAATTCAGATAATTTTCAGAGAATTTTAACAAAGCGATTTAAATAATGAAACAAAAACAAGTAGGAATTTTAGAACTGAGAAATATATTTGGTGAACTGAAAAATTCAATAGAGTCTCTCAATACCAGAATGGATTCAGCAGAGAAAATAATTAATGAACTTGAAGACAGGCTATTTGAAAATGCAGTCAAAGTAATAATAATTATAATAACTATAAAAATAAAGGAACAAAGATCACCTACAAGATAAAAGAAATCTCATACAACCAAATCTAAGAATTATTGGCATTCAAAAAGAAAAATTTAGCAAGAACAAGGTAGAGCATTTATTTAAAGAAATAAGAACATGGCCAGGCACAATGGTACACATCTTTAATTCCAACACTTTGGGAGGCCAAGGTGGGAGGATTGCTTGAGGTTAAGAGTCCAAAACCAGTCTGGGCAACATAGTAAGACCCAGTTTTCACAAACACACACACAAAATTAGCCAGACATGGTGGCATACACCTGTAGTCCTACCCACATGAGAGGCTATGGCAGGAGGATGGTTTGAGCCCAAGAATTTGAAGCTGCAATGAGCTATGATCATACCACTGTGCTCCAGCCTGGGTGACAGAATGAAACCCTGTCTCTAAAATAAATAAATAAATAAATAAATAAATAAGAAAGAAAGAAAGAATAGCAAAAAACTTTCTAAAACCTGAGGAAGAGATAAATTTCCAGATAACAGGAAAGTCACAGAATACTAAAGAGAGTCAACCCAAATACGACTACCCCAAGGCGTATAATAATCAAACTCTCAAAAGTCAAGGACAGAAAGAGGATCCTAAAAGAATCAAAGGAAATGAAGCATATAACATATTAAAAAGTTTCAATTTGTCTAGCAACACATATCTTAATACAAACCATACAAGCCCAGGAGGAAGTTAAATGACATTTTCAAAGAGCTGATTAAAAAACTGCCATCTAAGATACTGTATCCAGCAAAGCTGTAATTGAAATATACAGGAGATGTAACGGCTTTCCCAGACAAACAAAAGCTGACAGAATTCACCACCACCAGACCTGTCTTGGAAGAAATGCTAAAGGGAGTGCTTCAATCTGAAAAAAAACAAAAACAAAAAGTTTAACTGACATATAAAAATAGAACATCTGAGAGTATACATACAAAAACACAGAATATTCTAATATTGTCATTGTTGTGTGCAATCCTTCATAACTCTAGTATGAAGCCCAAAAACTTGTCTATCAAAAACAATAATATGTAAAGCAAATGGCTAAGAGATAAGCAATATAAAAATATGTAAATTGAAACAATGTCAAAATGTGGAAAGATTGATTTGTAATGTAGTTTTACTTCTAATTTTTCTTTGTTTCTATTCCTTTCTTTGTGATCTAAGATAAGTTATCATCTCTTTGAAACAACTTGTTATATCGATAAGGTGTTTTTTTATAAGCCTTATAGTAATCACAATGCAAAAACCTATACTAGATTCACTAAAAATAAAAAGTGACTAAATTAAACATACTTCCAGAGAAAGTCACTTAACCACAAAGGAAGACAGTAAGAAAAAAGAAAAGAGTTATAAAACAAAAAAAAGCAACAAAATGACAGTATTGAGTCCTTACTTACCAACAATAACACTGAATATAAATAGACTCAATTCTCCAATTAAAAGGCATAGAATGGCTGAATGAATAAAGAAAAAAGACTCAACTATATGCTACATCCAAGAATCCCAATTCACCTATAAAGATACACATAGACTGAAAGTAAAGAAATGTAAAATGATATTCCATGCAATTAGAAACCAAAAAGGACCAAGAGTATCTATTTATATTAGATAAAATAGACTACAAATCAAAGACTATAAAAGGAGACAAAGAAGGTCATTATATAATGATAAAGAGGTGAATTCACCAAGAGAATATATCAATTATAAATATCTCTGCATCTAACACCAATTTTTCCATGTACAGATAGCAAACATTAATAGATCTAAAACCAGCCTTCCATATGACCCAGCGATCCCCCTTCTGGGAATATAGCTGGAGGAACTCAAATTATTCTACAAAAAAATATACCTGTACATGCATGTTTATGGCCACACTATACACAATAGTAAAAACATGGAACCCTGCTGACCATAAAAGTGGACTGTATAAAAAATGTGATGCACATATACTATGGAATATTACACAGCCATAAAAAAGGACAAAATTATGGACTTTGAAGCAATTTGGATGGATTTAAAGGCTATCATACTCAGTGATCTATGACAGAAACAAATAACTGGGTACCACATATTCTCACTCATAAGTAAATCCTGAACATTTATCATAATACTACAAGAAAGGGATTGACAATAGTGTGATACTGCCAGGGTAGGGAGGGGGACACATAACATCAATAAGGGTACCTGATCCCAAACCAGGCAAAGTGAGGCTCAATAGGAGGCTCAAACGTTACCTGTTTGATGACCACTTATGTACCTAATCCTGAATTGTACTCTACATCTTTAAAATAAAAAAATAATAATAATAAAATCTAGAGAGAGAAATAGTCTGCAATACAATAATGGTAAAGGACTTTAACATCATACTTTCAGTAAGGGCAGATCATACAGACAGAAAATCAACAAAGAAACATTGAAGTTAAACTACACACTAGACCTAATAGGTCTAACTGACATTTACAGAACATTTTGCCCAACTGCTGCAAAATATACATTCTTTTCATTAGCACATAGAACATTCATCAAAAGAGATCATATCATAGTCCACAAAATAAGTCTCATTAAATTAAAAAAAGTAGAAATCATATTAAGTATCCTCTATGGCCAAAATAGAATAAAATTAAAAATATTGAGATACTTGGAAAAATACACAAAAACAAGGAAATTAAACAACATGCTCCTAAATGACCAATGAATCTATGAAGACATTAAAAATAAATTTAAAATTTCTTGAAATAGATGAAAATGGAAATACAACATACAAAAGACCTATGAGATACAGCAAAAGCAGTACAAACAGTAGAGTTTATAGGGGAAAAAAAGCCTTTATCAAAAAGGTGGAAATACTTCAAATTGCCCACCTAATGATGACTCTCAAGAAATAAGAAAAGTAGGCCAGGCTCAGTGACTCAGCCTGTAATCCCATGCTTTGGGAGTCAAGGCAAGTGGATTGCCTGAGCCCGCGGATTCGAGACCTGCCTGGGCAACTTGGCGAGACCTCATCTATACAATAAATCAAAAAATATTAGCCGAGCGTGGTAGCGTACGCCTGTAGTTCCAGCTACTTGGAAGGCTGAGGCAGAAGGATCACCAGAGCCCAGCAGGTCGAGGCTGCAGTGGCTGGGAGTGGCCACTGCACTCCAGTCGGGGTGGCAGAGTGAGACTCCAACTCAAAAAATAAAAATAGAAAATAAATAAAATAAGAAAAGCAAGAGCAAGCAAAACAAAAAATTTGTAGAATGAAAGAAATAATAAAGATCAGAGTAGATGTAAATGAAATTGAGACTTAAAAATACAGAAAATTAAAAGGATAGTTTTTGAAAATATGAACAAAATTGATAAACCTTTAGCTATACTAAGAAAAAAAGAGAGAAGATCCAAATAAATAAAATGAGAAATGAAGTGAGGACAATTGAAATGACAGAAATACAGAGTCATTAGATATTATTATGAATGACTATATACCCACAAATTTGAAAACTTAGAAGAAATGAATAGATTGGTAGACACATACAACCTAAAAGATTGAATCATGAAGAAATAGAAAACCTCAACAAACCAATAATGAGTAATAGAGTAGAAACTATAATAAGCAGTATCCTATCCAAAAAATGCCCAGGACCTGAAGGCTATACTGCTGAATTCTACCAAACATTTAAAGAACTAATATTAATCCTACCCAAACTCTTCAAAAAAAAAAGAAAAGAAAGAAACAAAGAGGATATAATACATATACATTTACTCTATGAGGCCAGCGTTATCCTGATAGCAAAACCAGACAAGGACACAAAAATAAAAAGAAAACTATAGGCCAATATCACTGTTGGACATAGACACAAAACTAATGAAATACTAGCAAAACAAATTCAACAACACATTGAAAAGATCACTCATGATGAAGTGGGATTCATTCCAGAAATGCAAGAATGGTTTAACATATGCAAATCAATAAATGTTACACATAACATTAACAAAACAAAAGACAAAAACCATATGCTTGTTTCAATAGATGACAAAAATGCATTTGATACAATTCAACATCAATTTATGAAAAAAATCCTCAAGAAACTGGGTGTGGAAAAAACATACCTCAAAATAATAAAGGTCATATATGACAAACTCACAGCTAACATCATACTGAAGTGGGGAAAAATTAAAAGATTTTTATCTAAGATCTGGAACAAGACAAGGATATTCACATTCACAACTTTTAATCAACATAATATAGGATTTCCTGGCCAGAGCAATTAGGCAAGAAAAAGAAATAAAGAGCATCTGAATTGGAAAAGTAGAAGTCAAATTAGGCTTGTTCACAGACAACATGATCTAATAGTTTTTTAAAAACCTAAAGACTTCACCAAAGCCGGGCTCGGTGGCTCAGCCTGTAATCCCGCGCCTTTGGGAGGCTGAGGTGAGTGAATTGCCTGAGCCCGCGGGTTCGAGACCCGCCTGGGCAGCGAGACCTCATCTCTACAATAAATCAAAAAATCAGCCGGCGTGGTGGTGCATGCCTGTAATTCTGGCTACTCGAAGGCTGAGGCGGAAGGATCGCCAGAGCCCAGCAGGCCGAGGCTGCGGTGGCCGGGAGCGGCCACTGCACTCCAGTCTGGGCGACAGAGTGAGACTCCAACTCAAAAAAAAAAAAAAAAAAAAGACTTCACCAAAAACTGCTAAATTTGATAAATCTATTAAAGTTGCAAAATACAAAATACAAAAATTAGTAGCATCGATGGCTATATATATCAATAGCAATCTAGAAAAGAAAACAAGAACAAATCCATTTACAATAGCTGTAAAGAATATTAAATACCTGTATTTCCACTTAATCAAAGAAATAAAAGATCTATAAAAGGAAAACTACAAAACATTGATGAAGGAAATGTAAAATGACACACAAAAAATGAAAAGCTATTCCATGCTCATGTATTAGAAGAGTTAACATTGTTAAAATGACAACTGTACCCAAAACAAGTTACAGATTCAATGCAATCCCTATCAAAATGCCAATAACATTCTTCACAGATAGAAAAACAAATCCTAAAATGTATATAAAACCCCAAACACCCAAAGCAATCTTGATGAAAAAGAACAGAGCTGGAGATGTTACTACCTGACTTCAAAATAGAGTACAAAGCATTGTAACCAAATCAGCATGGCATTGGCATAAAATTAGATACATAGACCAAAGAAACAGACTAGATATCCCAGAAATAATTCCACACAATTACAGACAACTAATTTTCATTAAAGGTGCCAAAATCATATACCAGAGAAAGGACAGTCCCTTCAATAAATAGTGCTGAGAAAACTGGAAAACCATAGGCAGAATAATGAAACTAGATCCCTATCTCTCACGACATTAAAAAATCAACTCAAAGTTGATTAAAGGCAAATCTAAAACTTGAAACTGTGAAATAAATAGAAAACATTATGGAAAGATTTCAAGATTTTGTCTGAGAAAAGCTTTTTTGTGTGTGCGCAAGCTCAAAAGCACAGGCAACCAAAGCAAAAATAGACAAATATGATTACATCAGGCTTAAAAGTTTCTGCACAGCAAAGGAAACAATCAGTAGAGTGAAGAGACAACCCACAAAATGAAACAAAGTATTGGAAAACTGTTTTTCTGACAAAAATTTAATAACCAGTAGGCTGGACACAGGCTACTTTGGGAGGCTTAGGTGGGAGGAATGATTGAGCCCAGGAGCTCAAGACCAGCAAAGGCAACACAGTAAGACCTCGTCTCTATAAAACAACAACAACAAAAATCAAAAAGTTAGCCAGCCATGGTGGTGTACACCTGTAGTCCCAGCTACACTGGAGGCTGAGGTGGAAGGACCACCTGAGCCCTGGAAGTCAAGATTGCAGTGATCCATGATCGTGCCACTGGACTCTACCCTGAGTGACAGAGTGAGGTCTTGATTTATAAACAAACAAACCCAGAATATATAAGGAGCTCAAGCAATTTAATAGCAATAACAAAAAACAAACAAACAAAAAACGAATTCTTTTTAAGAGACAAAAGATCTGACTAAACGTTTCTCTAAAGAAGATATACAGGGAGATAAATTGATTGGTAAATAGAAGAAAAGAACATGAAGAAAGATTATATTTATTGTCATATTTTATCCTAGAAATAGAAATCTTTGACTACAAATATAAGTAGATTATTTGCTTTGGGCTACATTTGGATTATTATAGAACCTAAATAAGATGATGCCAGTGGTGATTCAATCGGTCTTCTAGCATCACAATATAGACTTTCTTAATTTCCAAAAGCAAAGTAGGAAAATTTAAAAAGCAATCCCAGGGTTAGATCCAAGATGGCCACCATGGAACAGCAGATCAGTACCTCATTTGTTGAGTGAGGCAGAGAATAAGAACCTAGCCACCAACAAATGCAAGCACTCTGAACAGTTTTTGTTGGGTGAAGCACCCTATACCAATTAGTGGTCTCTTTAAACACATAGAGACCAAAAGGCAGAATGCCACAATGGCAGATTCTGGAATCTGGGTGCTCCCTCCCCTACTGTGCACCAGGCTCACATAGGAACTGAAGCTCTGGCCTGTGTACGACAAGGGGTGAATAATTCTGACATATTCTAGATTGGTTCCCCCCTCCCAACCTCACATGAGTCATTGGTCCCACATGAGAGGAGTCCTGGTCAGGACACAGTGGTGGGTGACTGGAGTCCAAGTGGAACATGGAACAAATCTGTGCTTGGATAACTCCCAAACTCATGCCTTCTGCCAACAGAGCCCAGCAGCCAGATCCAAGGCCAGGAAAGCTTGCTACAAATGACACTGGGCTGGCACCTGCAGCCAACATCTAGTAACCAACACCCCACCCCAGATTAAGAAGGATCCCCAGCCAGTCCCACACACTCACAGGGCAGATCCCCCTGTGACAGGGAGCTCACTCTCTTTCAAGTGCTGAGTACAAATTTGAATAGAAAGGGAACAACATGAAGGATGCCCAAGTTTTCCCAGCAGGAAGGTTTCTGGACTGCAAACTGCAAGCAATGGATAGGGGGCCCATCTCCATACCCATTCCCCACAGAGTACTTGCAACTGGGACTGAAAACCAGCCCAAACCAGATAACCATGGTAAAATCTCTAAGCAGAAATGCCTTTTTAAGTGTGGAGCATGGAACAGAAGTGAATACGTCTCCCTGTCTCACTGAGTGATCTATATTGAATGACAGAAAAAGCCCTAGAACAGAAAGACATTAACTAGCTTCAAAAGAACAAAACCAATGAAGAAAAATAAAGAGGGAAGAGTTGCTTTACACAAATGAGGAAGAATCAACAAAGGAACTAAGAATCTTAAAGAGACAATGCCTAAAAAAGCAGCTATTGGTACAAAAACAATGGAAGCCTCCAGAATATCCTGTCCCAAATGACAGTCACAGAACTCAGAGATAGGGTGGTAAAATTAATAAAGAGAACTATGAGAAACTAGAAGCAAAAATCACTAAAGTCATACAGGTAGTAAAAGTGGAGCTGGTCAATTTTAAAAAGGCCCATCCTGAAATATTGGAAATGAAGAAATTCATCGAGAAGATTAAAAACACAACAATAAGCATAAGTTGCAGAATCAATCAGGCAGAGAAAAGAATCTCAGAGCTTAAAGAACAAAATATGGAACTAACCCAGTCTGTCAAAAACTTACAACAAAAGCTCAAAAAGAATGAGCAAAGCCTCCAAGAGGTATGAGACTATGTCAAGAAGCCATATCTATGTCTGGTTAGTATCTCTGAGGCAGAAGGGTAAATTGAGAATACAATAGAACACTCATTCCATGAAGTAATCCAAGAAAACTTTCCATATCTCACTGGAGAAGTGACCATTCAAGTGCAAGAGATTCAGAGAATTCCTCCAAGGTATCACATGAGAAGACTATCCCCAAAACACATTGTAATCTGCATCCACAAAGTAAGCATGAAAGAAAAAATCATAAAGGCAGCAAGAGAGAAAGGTCAGACCATCCACCAGGAAGACCAATCAGAATTGCTCCACACTTACCTGCAGAAACACTACAAGCCAGAAGAAACTAGAGTCCCATTTTTAATGTTCTCAAAGATGAGAGATGCCAGCCAAGAATTTCCTACCCCGCCAAGCTAAACCTCATCAGTGAAGGAGAATTAAAATCCTTCCCAGATATCTAATCCCTAAGAGAATATGTTACCTCCAGACCAGCCCTTCAGAAAGTGCCTAAGAAGATGCTGAACAAAGAAACAAAAGAACAATCATACCCGACACAAAAATGCAGGCAAGCACAGACTCAACAGAGCCTACAGATCACTCACAAAAATGAAAATACACCATATATAAATACAAAAATAATAAGAAATCAAACCAATCCCCTAAGAACCCTGTGACAGAGACAAATTCTCATATTTTAATAAATAATTTAAATGCTAATAGACTGAAAGTGCCGCTGAAGAAGCAAAGAGTGGCCTACTGGATAAAGAAGCATGATCCAGAATTCCACTGCCTCCTGGAAACTCATATCACTACAAAGGACACCCACAGGCTCAAGACTAAAGGATGGAAATTGACCTTTCAGGCAAATAGAAAGCAGAAAGAGCAGGAATAGTTATTCTGGTATCAGACAAAGCAGATTTCAATAATCAAAAGTTTAAAAGGGCATGGAAAGACACTACATAATAATAAAAAGGCTCAATCCAACAGCAAGTAATATCCATCTTAAACACATATGCACCCAACACAGAAGCACCAGGTTTTATAAAACAACGGCTAAGTGAAGTAGGAGAGAACATTGACATTCACACAATCATACCTGGAGAGTTCAAGACCTGCTAACAGCCCTAGACAGATCATCAAGGCAAAAAACCAACAAGGATATCTAGAACCTTAACTCGACACTTGATCAAATGGATTTAATAGACATCTACAGAACACTCACCCCAGCAAGTACACAGTATACAGTCTACTCATCAGAACATGGAGCATATTCTAAGATCAATCACATCCTCGGATGTAAATCAAATGTGAACAACTTTTAAAAGATCAAAATAATACCATGCATCTTCTCCTATTACAGTGGAATAAAAATAAATATAACCACCAACAATATCCCCCTAAACACACAAAGACATGGACACTAAACAACATGCTGCTGAATGACTCCTGGGTCAACACAGAAATCAAGACATAAATAAAAATATTCCTGGAAACAAATGAAAACAAAAAAAGATCTTATCAGAATCTCTGAGATGCCATGAAAGCAGTGTTGGGGGAAAATTTATAACATTGCACATGTACATCAAGAAAATAGAAAGTTCACAAATAAACAGCCTAACACCACACCTAGGGGAGCAAGAAAGGCAAGAACACCTAAATCCTAATTTCAGTAGAAAAATCCAGATCACTAAGATAAAGTCACAATTAAAAGATATAGAAAACAAAAATATTATAGGAAGGAATAACAAGGAAAAAATGCTGTAGTTTTCTTTATAACAAGAACTACAAATGATAAGCAAGATTAATTGATCCCTGGCCAAATTGACTAAAAAAAGAGTACGAGCCGGGCTCGGTGGCTCAGCCTGTAATCCCGCGCCTTTGGGAGGCTGAGGTGAGTGAATTGCCTGAGCCCGCGGGTTCGAGACCCTCCTGGGCAGCGAGACCTCATCTCTACAATAAACCAAAAAATTAGCCGGGCATGGTAGCGCGTGCCTGTAATTCCAGCTACTTGGAAGGCTGAGGCGGAAGGATGGCCAGAGCCCAGCAGGTCGAGGCTGCGGTGGCCGGAAGCGGCCACTGCACTCCAGTCTGGGCGACAGAGTGAGACTCCAACTCAAAAAAAAAAAAAAAAAAGAGTACGAAAGTCCCAATAGACACAATTAGAAATGTTAAAAATTTGATGTCACCACAGACCTTAAGAAATTCAAAATATTATCAAAGAATACTCTAAACATTTTTATGCAAATAAACTAGAAAATCTAAAGGAAATGGAAGATTTTCTGGCATCACACAACCTCCCAAGGTTGAAACAAGAAGAAATTGAAATTCTTAAAAGACTAATAACAATACAGGAAAATGACTCAGTCATAATAAAAATTTCCACCAAAAAAGCCCGGGACCAGATGGCTTCCCAGCTGAATTCTACAAGTCATGCAAGGAGGAGCTAATACCAATCTTACTGAAAGTATTCAAGGCAATTAAGAATGATAGAATTCTCCCTGTCTCATTTTATGAAGCTAACATCATACTGATACCAAAACCTGGTAAAGAGCCAACAAAGAAAGAGAATTATAGGCCAATCTCCTTGATGAACATAGACTCAGAATTTCTCAAAAAGATTCTAGCAAATAGGATACAACAATACATACAAATAGGATCATCTGCCATGACCAAGTGGGCTTCATTCTCAGGATGCACGACTGGCTCAACATTTGCAAGACCATAAGTGTAATTTAGCACATTAACAAATGTAAAACCAAGAACCACATGATTATCTCATTAGATGCAGAAAAACCATTTGACAAAATCCAGTATCCCCTCTTAATAAAAACCCTTGAATACCTCAACATGGAAGGAACATTCCTCAAAACAATAAAAGTCATCTATGATAAACCTGCAGTCAACACTTTGTTCAATGGGCAGAAGCTGGAAGCATTCCCCCCAAGAATTGGAACAAGATAAGGATGCCCACTCTCACCCCTTTTATTCAACGTAGTGCTGCAAGTCCTAGCCAGAGCAATCAGGCAAAAGAAGGAAATCAAGGGTATCCAAACACAAAAAGAGGAAGTTAAGCTATCCCTCTTTGTGGACCATATGATACTATACCTAGAAATCCATAGGGAGTATGTCAAGAGACTCCTTGCACTGATAAATGGTTTTAGTAAAGTCCTGAGTTAAAAAAAAATCAACGTACAAGGATAGTTGCATTTCTATACACTAGCAACAAGCAGCAAATAAAAAACACAGTCTCAATCAAAATAACCACATACCTAAAAATGAAATACCTTGGCATTCACCTAACCAGAGAAGTAAAAGACCTTTATAACAAGACCTAAAAAATGCTGTTCAAAAAAATCAAATATGACACAAACAAATGGAATGCCCATGAATTGGAAGTATCAACTATGTCAAGATGTCTACCCTACCCAAGGAAATCTACAGATTCAATGCAATACCCATAAAATTACCAATGTTATTTTTCACAGAGCTGGAAATGATAATACAGAAATTCATATGAAAACAAAAAAAGAGCACAAATAGCCAAAACAATCCTAAGCAAAATAAACAAAGTGGGAAATGTCACACTTCCAGACCTTAAACTTTATTACAAGGCTGCAATAACCAAAAAAGGCCTGGTGTTTGTACAGGAATAGGCACATAAGCTAACAGAACAGGACAGAGATTCTGAAAGTTAAAACAAAGTTTCTCAACCAACTCATCTTCGACAAAGTCACCAATAACAATCATTGGGGAAAGGATACCATTTTAGCAAACAGTGCTGAGAAAACTAGCTAACTACATGTAGATGAATGAAACTGGACCCCTATCTCTCACCATATACAAAAATAAACCCAAAATGTATCAAGAATCTAAACATAAAACCTCAAACTATAAGAATCCTAGAAATAAAACCATAGGAAACACCCTTCTGGACATTGGAGTAGGCAATGAATTCAGGATCAAGTCCACAAAAGCAAATGCTACAAAAGCTAAGATAGACATGTGGGATTTGATCAAACTAAAAAGCTTTTGCACAGCAAAAGAAACCATCAAGATAGTAAAGAGACAACCCACAAAATGGGGGAAAAATTGCAAATTATGCCTCTGACACAGGCCTGACAACCAGGATCTATAAGGAACACAAACAAAATGAAAGGAAAAAAAAACATTAAAAAGTAGGCAAAGGACATAAACTTCTCAAAAGAGGACATACAAGCAACCAACAAACACATGAAAAAATGCGCAGCCTCATTAATCGTCAGAGAAATGCAAATCAAAACTATGAGATACCATCATAATCCGGTAATGAAGACTGTCATTAATAAGTCAAAAAACAACAGATGCTGGTGTGGCTGCAGAGTAAAAGGAATGCTTCTACACTGTCGGTGGGAATGTAAGCTATTAATAGTACAATCTTTATGGAAAGCAGAGTGGCAATTTCTAAGAGAATTAAAAATTGATCTTCCATATAATCCAGCAATCCTTTTCCTGAAAACATACCCAGATGAACACAAATTGCTCTACCAAAAAGATACCTGCACATGCACGTTTATTGTGGCACTATTCACAGTAGCAAAAGCATGGAACCAACCTTGCTGCCCATCAAAAGTGGACTGGATAAAGAAAATGTGGTACATATACATGACGGAATATTATGCAAAAACAAAGAAGAACAAAATTGTGGCCTTCACAGCAAATTGGATGGAGTTGGAAACAATCAGACTAAGTTAATTATAACAGAAACAAAAAACTGAATACCTCATGTCCTCAGTCATAAGTGGGCCCTGATCACTGGTCACATTAGTACAAGGGTGGGATCAGCAGTCACTGGGCACTGCTAGGGGAAGGAGACAGGGAGCGAAGGGGGAGGGTGGGAGTCACATGACAACATAAAGAGTACCTGGTCCACTACCAAGGGAAGTGAGCACCACCTAGAATCCCAAATTTCACCTGCATGCAGTCTACTTATGTAGTAAATCAACACTTGTATGCCACAACTCTACAATCAATAAATAAACTATGAAAAATAAAAATTAAAAAGTGATTCAGTAAAAAAAAAAAGAAGATATACAAATGGTCAATACTTATATGAGAAATTCTCAACATCACTAATCATCAGGGAAACGCAAGTCAAAACCATAATGAGATATCAACTTACTCCCAGCAAAATGGCTGATAACAAAGAGACAGGAAATAACATACTGGTGAAGATGTGAAGAAAAAGGAATCCTCATTCTCTGTTGGTGGAAATGTAAATTTATACAAGTACTATAAAAAACAGTATACTGTTTCACCAAAAACTAAAAATAGAACTACCATATGATCTAGGAATTCCACTATTAGGTATATATCAATAAAACAGTATATCAATATGTCAAAAAGATATATGCACTCCCATGTTTCTTGCAGCACTATTGACATTGGCCAAAATATGAACTCAATCTAAGTGGATGAATGGATAAGGAAATGTGGTATTTATACACAATGAAATATTATTCAGTCATAAAAAGAAATGAAATTCTGTCATTTATAGCAACATGCATGATACATTCAGTGAAATAAGCCAAGAGTGACAAATATCACGTTCTCACTCATAAGTAGGAGCTGAAATAGTTGATCTCATGAAGGTAGAGTATAATGATAGTTAGCAAAGGAAGAGAGCAAGGGAGAATGAAGAGAGGTTAATGAACGGGTATAAATAGACAGCTTGATAAAACTTAGTGTTTGATAGAAGTATAAAGTATAGAAGGGTGACGATACTTTAAAACAATCTTTTGTATATTTTAAGATAGCTAGAAGAAAATAACTGGAATGCTTCTAGCATACAGAAAAGACAAGTATTTCAGGTGATGACTATCCCAATTATGCTGACTTGATCTTTACAAGTAATATGAATGCATTAAATTATTACATGTATCCCAAAAATATGTACATCCATTATATATCAACAAAAATTATAAAAATTTTTAAAAATTAAATACAGAACTACCATATTATCCAGCAATGCTACCATTGGGTATTTATTCAATGAAAATAAAATCAATATGTCAAAGAATTATGTGCACTCTCATATTTATTGCACACTATTTACAATAGGCAAGTTAAGGAATCAACCTAAGTGTCCATCAACAGATAGATGGATAAAGAAAATGTGCCATACATACACAACAAAATACTATTAAGCCATAAGAAAAAAATGAAACCCAGTCATTTGCCACAACATGGATAAAACTAGAAATTATTATGCTAAGTGAAATAAACAAATAAGCCAGTCATACCAAGAAAAATTTCACATGTTCTTACTTAAACATAGAAACTTTTTTAAAAAAATCTCATGAAGATATACAGTGGAATGATAGTTACCAGAACCCAGGAAGGGTTGTGTTTGGGGGTGGGGGATGAAGAGAGGTTGAATAAAGAATAAAACTAGACCCCTCTCTTTCACCATAGGCAAAAATCAGCCCAAAATGGATTAAATATTAAATATAAAACCCCAAACTGGAAAACTACTAGAAGAAAACTTAAAAGAAACACTCCGTGGCATTCATCTGAGTGTCCTATTCTGTTTTGCATTGCTCTAAAGGAATATCTGAGGCTCGGTAATTTATAAAGAAAAGAGGTTTATTTAGCTGATGGTTCTGAAGACTGTACAAGAAGCATAGTGCCAGCATCTGCTACTGTTGAGGGCCTCAAGAAGCTTCTACTCATGGCAGAAGGGGAACAGGCATTGCATGGTGAGAGAGAAGTAAAGAGATAAGGGAGGAGATGCCAGGCTCTTTTCAAAAATTAGATCTCTCCTGGGCTCAGTGGCTCAGCCTGTAATCCCGCGCTTTGGGAGGCTGAGGTGAGTGAATTGCCTGAGCCCGCCGGTTCGAGACCCGCCTGGGCAACTTGGCGAGACCTCATCTCTACAATAAATCAAAAAATTAGCTGGGCATGACAGCGCGTGCCTGTAGTTCCAGCTACTGGGAAAGCTGAGGCAGAAGGATCACTGGAGCCCAGCAGATCGAGGCTGCAGTGGCCGGGAGTGGCCACTGCACTCCAGTCTGGGCGACAGAGTGAGACTCCAACTAAAAAAAAAAAACAAAAAATAAATAAATAAAAATTAGATCTCACAGGAAGTATTAGAGTGAGAATTCACTCACTATCAAGTGAACAGAACCAAGCCATTCATGAAAGATTCTCCCCATGATGCAGCATCCTACCTTCAAGGCTGGAGATCAAATTTCAACATGTCACTTCGAAGGGACAAATATCTAATCTATTATCAGGGGGCAAGGAGTTTTTGGCTGAGAACTCAAAAGCACAGGCAACAAAAGCATAAATAGACAAATGAGATCACATCAAACCAAAAAGGAAACAATGCACAACAAAGGAAATAACAGTATAAGGAGACACTCTATAGAACAGAAGAAAATATTTGCAAACTAGTCATCTAACAAGAAGTTAATATCTAGGCTGTGTAAAGAACTCAGCCGGGCTCGGTGGCTCAGCCTGTAATCCCGCGCCTTTGGGAGGCTGAGGTGAATGGATTGCCTGAGCCCGCGGGTTCGAGACCCGCCTGGGCAGGCGAGACCTCATCTCTACAATAAATCAAAAAATTAGCCGGGCGTGGTAGCACATGCCTGTAATTCCGGCTACTTGGATGGCTGAGGCGGAAGGATGGCCAGAGCCCAGCAGGTCGAGGCTGCGGTGGCCACTGCACTCCAGTCTGGGTGACAGAGTGAGACTCCAACTCAAAAAAAAAAAAAAAAAAAAAAAGAACTCAAACAACTTAATAGAAAACAAAAATAAAAACAAAGAAACAAACAGAAGCCAATCTGATTTTTAAATGGGCAAAGAACCTAACTAGTTATTTCTCAAAAGAAATCATACAATGGTCAATAGGTATAGGAAGAAATGGATAAACAAAATTGATAATCCACTAGCAAGATTAAATAAGAAAAGAGAAGGAAAGACTCAAATTAGCCCAATCAAAAATGAAAAAGAAAACATTATAACTGATACGACAGAAATTCAAAAGATCATCCAAGACTATTATTAATATCTCTATGCAAACAAACTAGACAATGTAGAGAAAATGGATACATTTTCAGAAGCATACAACCCTCCAAACTTGAAGGAAAAGACAGAAACCCTGAACAGACCAATAACACATAGCAAGATGGAAACAGTAATGAGAAATCTCCCCCCCACCAAAAAAAAGTCCAGCACCTGATGGACTCACAGCTGAATTCTACCAGAACTTCAAAGAAGAACTGGTACCAATTTTACTGAAAGTATTCCACCAGATTGAAGAAAAGGGAATACTCCCTATCTCATTCTACGAGGCCAGTATCACTCTAATACCAAAGCCAGGAAAAGACACAACAAATAAAGAAAACTACAGAACAATATCCCTTATGAACATAGACCCAAAAAATCCTCAAAAAATTAGCAAGCCAAATTCAACAGCATATTACAAACAAACAAACACCATGACCTAGTGGATTTTATCCCAGGGATGCAAGGGTTGTTCAACATACACAAGTCAATAAAAGTGACTCATTACATAAACAAAATTAAAAACAAAAATCAATCATTTCAATAGACACAGAAAAGGCATTTGATAAATTCCAGTATATCTTCATGATAAAAACCCTCAGCAAAATAGGCATAGAGGAAACATTCCTCAAAATAATAAAAACTATATGTCATTCTGAATGGAGAAAAGTTGAAGACATTCCCTTTCAGAAGTGGAAAAGAGCAAGGAGCCCCACTTTCACTACTACTATTCAACATAGTACTGGAAGTCCTAGCCAGAGCAGTCAGACAAGAAAAAGAAAGGGTATCCAAATTAGAAAAAAAGATATCAAACTATCTTTGTATGTTGACGATATAATCTTATACTATAGAGAACCCTAAAGACTCTTCCAAAAGACCCCTGAATTTGATAAATAAATTCAGTAAAGTTTCAGGATACAAAATCCACACAGAGAGATCAGTAGTATACACCAATAACAACCAACCAGAGAACTAAGTCAAGAACTCAATTTCATTTACCATAGTAGCCAAAAAGCTAAAATACCTAGGAATATATTTAACCAAGGAGATGAAAGATCTCTACAAGGAGAACTACAAAGCTCTGATAAAAGAAATTGCACAGGACACAAACAAATGGAGAAACATCCCATGCTCATGGATTGGAAGAATCAAAATTCTTAAAATGACTATATTACCCAAAGTAACCCACAGATTCAATGCAATCCCTAACAAACTACCAATGTCATTTTTCACAGAATTAGAAAAAAAATCCTAAAATTTATATGAAACCCAAAAAAAAGCCAGAATAGCCAATGCAATCCTAGGCAAAAAGAACAAAGCTGGAAGCATCACATTGCCTGACTTCAAATTATACTACAAGACTATAATAACCAAAACAGTATGGTACTAGTATAAGAGCAGGCACTTAGACCAATGAAAGAGAATAGAGAATCCAGAAATAAACCCAAATACCTACAATCAACTGATCTTTGACAAAGCAGACAAAAACATACACTGGGAAAAGGTACCCTATTCAACAAATGGTGCTGGGAAAATTGGATAGCTACATGCGGGAAAATGAAACCTGATCCCTTTCTCTCCCCATATACATAAATTACCTCAAGATGGATTAAAGACTTAAATGTCAGACCTGGACCATAAAAATCCTAGAAAAAAAAGCTAGGAAAATATTTTCAGGACATTGGCCTAGGCAAATAATTTATGGCTAAAATCACAAAAGCAAATGCAGCTAAAAAATAAAAATAAAAAATAAGTGAGACAACTAAAAAAGCCTCTGTACCACAAAAAACAATCAGCAGAGCTAATAGGCAACCTACTGAGTGGAAGAAGATATTTACAAACTATACATATGACAAAAGACAAATATCCAGAATCTACAAAGAATTCAAATAAATCAGCAAGAAAAAAAGCAAATAACCCCATTAAAAAGTGGGCAAACAGCATGAACAGACATCTTTCAAAAGAAGATATACAAATGGCCAACAAACATATGAAAAAATGCTGAACATCATTCATCTTCAGGGAAATGCAAATTAAAACCACAATGATATATCACTTTACCAGACAGAATGACCATTACTTAAAAACTTTTAAATATAAAAAATACATGCTGGCATGGATGTGGAGATATTGCTTTCCATAGAGGTTATACTAATATACACTGTTAGTGGGAGTGTAAATTAGTATGACCTCTATGGAAAGCAATATGGAGAACACTCAAAGTAAAAGTAGATCTACCATTTGATCCAGCAATCCCACCACTAGATCTACTCTAAGGAGAAGAGGACATTATATAGCAAAGACACCTGCACCTGAATGTTCATCACAGCAGAATTCACAATTGCAAAGATGTGGAATCAACCAAAATGCCCATCAACCAATCAGTAGATAATGAAAATGTGGCATATATACACTATGAAATACTACTCAGCCATAAAAAATGATATCGTGCTCTTTGCAGCAACATGGATGGAGTTGGAGGTCACATCCTAAGTGAACTGACGCAGAAACAGAAAACCAAACACCATGTGTTCTCGCTTCTTTGTGGGAGCTAAATGGTCACACAGGTAGAAATAATAGGCACTGGGGACAGCAATAAGTGGTGGGGGAGAATGGTTATGGTTCAGAAACTACCTACAGGGCACAGTGTTCATCATGTGGGAAAGGGGCTACCTGAGATCTCATCCCCACCTCTACACAATATGTCCCTGCAATGAATATGCATGTGTATCCCTTGAATCTAAAATTTAAAAATATAAAAATAAATTACAAATCAAAAGATTGGTGACAAGAAAGAAAATAAATACTCAACACATTAATCATCAGGGAAATACACATCAAAAACACAGTGAGAAATCATTTCACACCTGTTAGGATGGCTATTATTACAAAGACAAGAAATAAATAACAAATGGATGTGCTCGTGGGACTGTAAATTAGTACAACTGTTATGGAAAAATGTATGGAAGTTCCTTAGAAAATTAAAAATAGAATACCATATGACCCAGGAATCTCACTACTGGGTGTTTATCCAAATGAAATAAAATCTATATGCCAAACAGTTATCTGCACTCCCATGTTTATTGCAGCACTATTCATTATAGCCAAGGTATATAATCAATCTAAGTGTCTATAAGTGTATGAATGGATAAAGAAAGTGTGGTACATATGCACAATGGACTATTACAAACTGCTTACAACTAAGAATGCAAGAGGTGAGAACCCACAAGCAATAGCTGTGCACCGACATTTAAAATAAGTGCTCCACAACGTGGTGAGTCCTCGTCTCTACAATAAATCAAGAAAATTAGCCAGGCATGGTAGCACATGCCTGTTGTTCTGGCTACCTGGAAGGCTGAGGCGAAAGGATCGCTAGAGCCCAGCAGGTTGACGCTGGGATGGTTGTGAGCATGCCACTGCACTCCAGCCTGTGCAACAGAGTGAGACTCTAACTCAAAAAATAAATAAATAAATAAGTGCCCCCAACTTGCAGTACTGACTTCAGAGGGCTGAGTTCCTTACATACCATCTCACATCACAATAGTTAAGTCATTAGTCAAGTCGCTGGAATGGCACAGAGGTTTTTTGGTGGTAGGCGGCTGACGGCTGACTTTTGCCTTCTTGCTATAAAATTAAAATTTTCAGTTCATTTCTGAAAAATAAATTGGTCAATACATTCATTTTGTTCTGCTTCTACATTACAAAAAGTTTCATATCCAACCCAGCTTCATTTCCTTTCCAGTTTCATTTTCTTTGCTGCTATTAGTGCTTGAAGTTCCTGCTGTTGAGCCTCTCTCTGCTTTGCTATAGACTTGAGCAAGTTCAGGGCACCAATGGCCTTCATCTCATATTCTGCTACTTTTGCAAGTTGGTTAGCATGCTCAATTTAACCGTCAACTACTTTCTGAAACTGGCCAATTTTGTCCACAAAGTCCTTGCAATTTTTCTTGAGCTCTAGTGTCTGCTGGGTAACCTCTGGGCCCATCACAAAGTGCAACCCTGCTTCACCCAGGATGTCCTTGACCATAACTGCCAGCCTTGTAGCTGCAACACAATGCCACCCAGGTTAATGTAGTCAGGCAGTTTCTTTTTCCTCTCAGTGGCAGCCAGTACTCAGTCAGTACACCTTGGCTGCTGCAACAGCTACAGAGCCTGTTTACCCATAACATCCTATTTTATTTTGTTAGAGATAGAGTCTGATTCTGTCGCCCAACCTGGAATGCAGTGGCATGCTCATAACTCATTGCAGCCTTGAAGTCCTGGGCTCAAAAAAATCCCCCTAACTCAGTCTCCCAAGTAGTTAGGACCACAGACATTTGCCAGGACACCTGGCTAATTAAAAAAAATTTGGTAGCAATGAGGTTTTATTATATTGCCCAGGCCTCAAGTGATCATCCCGCCTTGGCCTCCCAAAGCATTGAACCATCACCTTAGCCATGGCACCCAGCCAGCACTATTTTTAATAGCTAAAATTCAAATGGCGCTGTGGTCATACAGAAAAAATTCTTTTGTTAGTGATGCATATATAAATTATATATAAGTAAAATATCATTGTCTAATTTATTTTTAATATTTCAAAAATAGATTATGCAAATGTAGCAAAATTATTGTCCAAATGTGCGGGCTCAGTGGCTCAGCCTGCAATTCCGCGTCTTTGGGAGGCTGAGGTGAGTGGATTGCCTGAGCCCGTGGGTTCGAGACCCGCCTGGGCAGCGAGACCTCATCTCTACAATAAATCAAAAAATCAGCCGGGCGTGCTAGCGCATGCCTGTAATTCCAGCTACTTGGAAGGCTGAGGCGGAAGGATCGCCGGAACCCAGCAGGTTGAGGCTGCAGTGGCCGGAAGCGGTCACTGCACTCCAGTCTGGGCGACAGAGTGAGACTCCAACTCAAAAAAAAAAAAAAAAAAATATATATATATATATATATATATATATATATGTGTGTGTATATATATATATATACACAATGATGTACTCTAGTAAAATTGATATTAAATCTAAGTATAATATATATTATATATAATTAATTTTAAACAGCATATATATTAAATAAGGAAGAAAGTGTGACTAATACAATGTGAAAATACTAATGTTTATATTTATATAGGGGGCTGTGAATAGTTATCACTGAGTTTAGGGTCGCAGGGGCCTTTCCTTTTTATTTATTATGGTCCATTTCGATATTTTACATGAAGTGGAGGAAAACCATACCAGTAAGTCATGTATAAATTGGTGGGAAGTCACTTGCCTGAGAATCAGAAAAAATTATGTTTTGCTATCCCTCTTCTTCTCTGTGCTGCCAGTTTACTTATCTGTAAGACTGGTTAACTTTATCTAATTTCTAAACTTTCTCTCAGCTTTAAAACCATAACATTTTATGATTCTATATCATTCAAATTTTATTATTAGAAAATAACATTACCAGCACTTGCAAAATGCCTAAAAATCATAACAATTTGTGGGGAAAAACATGAAAACCTTGAAGAGTTCACTATGCCGTCCTCAGTTCCTGCTGCACACCCATTTGGATTGCGTCACCAGACAATGATCTATATTCTCATAGTTGGAAACAAACAGCCAGAAAGTAGAGAAGCTGGAGTCATGCCCAATAGAAATGACCTCTGGTGGTTTCAGGATCTAAAAATAGCACAGTTCAAATTAGAAAAGGTTTTTGTTTGTTTTGTACTTTTGTAAATACACATAGATACACAATTCTTGCCTTGACATAGTTCTCAATTTTTACCAGTTCACAACCTCCCATACTCCCCGCCCCCAGCCCCCTGCCCTATAGGATTCTTGTTAGCAGCATTCACTTTCAGGAAGATTGTAATGTTGTTGAAAGAAAACTAAAATACAATTCTGCTTACCATCAATCCCTGTCTTCTCCAGCCCTCCATAGTACAATCGCCTCTCTATTTCATTCATTGTACCCCCATCTGTAACCTGCACATATTTGCAGTCAATCAGAGTAGTAATTACTTTTGTACTGAAAACACCACAGCCAACTCTTATTTCCACTAAACACAAATATCAATTAAGCATAATATTCAACTTAGGGGTAAAGTACTACAGAACCTTTCACCAAAAAGAGGGAAGATTCTGTCTTGTTCTTTAATGGGGTATCAGACCTCATTTTTTTAGGGGTGGGGGAAGCAGGAATCTTTTCAGTTTAAATTGTTCTATTTTTTTTTAACTTTTGGAGTTTTCTTGATACAAAGCTTAGCATAAACTCTGTTAAAATATATTTAAGAAATATAGAAGATGATATTCTACATTTTAACAGCCCAAATATATGTATTTATTTACAAAGGTTTATATATATAAACATATGTATGTATGTTTATATATGCTTATATATGTTTATATATGACACATGGAATTATGAAGGCAGAAGCATATTTAAGGTAAATGAGAGTTGGTAATGATTAAATCTGCAAAAATAAGAAACTTTGTTTTGTGGTTGATTTCACTGGGGTACACGATCATTTGAAATGCATATGCTGACAGAAACCAAATATTGCAAAAAAGTTGATTATCAGATTTCTTACATAATCAAGTAAATTTGTTATATTTGTTTTTACAAATAATTAAAATTTGACAAAATTCACTGTCCTGGCAAATACAAGAGAATCCTCCTAAAATAAGCTAATATTGCATGAGGATATTTTGTCTTGGGGAATGGTCTTCCCTTTATTGTTCCAAGTCATGTTATTCTCTTAATGACCTATTTTTCATTGAAGTTCTGTATGTGTGTCCATGTGCATACATGTATACAATACATCCACACAGAGACAAATGCCCACATACCTGATACAAACAAGTGTGCTGACGTTTGACTGACCTGTCTTCCTTCTCTTATTAATACAATTACTAATCACATACGAGCTTATAATCTTGAACTTTTGAAAAACAAAATACATTCATCAATGTTTGAAAAGCAACCCTTAAGAAATACATTTATAAATCCTTTAAAATAAACAAATTAAGGGTCCAAGAATAGGAATTCAAGGAGATTTAAATTTGAATTAGCTTAACTACTTTTGACAAGTTTACACATGAAAGACACCAAAATTGTATGTACTACTTGCTGCTTTAAGAAGTTTCATTCTGTCTGTCTATATAAAAAGTTTCAGCCAAAGTTAAATCAATCTCCTCTACTGATTTTCAACATTAGACAAATACCCAGCCCCCCCTTTTTTGAACTCTGCTTTCAGCCTGACTTTTTCCTCAATTGAAATTCAGACCCTCAATGGTTGGTTTTTCTTGGTTCTAAATGTTGATAAAAAAGGGTTTTCTCCACTCCCTCAATTTGATGTGACAGGCTTCTGACATGAATAATGGAAGCATTTCTTTCACAGGCAAATCAACTTAATTTAGCAAGCCTTTATACTCTCAGTGGGCAAGCCACAATCCCCAAGATTCCATGAGAGTCTTTAAGTTAGACAAAATCTTTAGAATTTGCAGAAAATGTATAAAGTAAACAACACTTATTTTGTCACAATACTTGAATAACTTTTATGCGGGAGTTACAGATGAATATATTACTTCCTAATCAGATTTTGATTTACAAGCAATTTGTGATGAACCCTCCAAGCTCAAGGGAAACTAGCCCCTAGTAAGAAAAATAAGGGATGTCTCTATACAAATAAATGTTAAAGCCTGCAGATTAAAAATAAAACAAAACAAAACAAAAAGCTGAGAAAATGAAAACTCTACTCCTCCAAAAAAAGGTAAATAAATATCAAAGTACATGTACTTTGTAGGACTGAATGGAGTTTATAATAGCACTAGATTTATTTTTGAACAATCCTTTCAAGCAGAATCTTGGAGAACTGAAAAGGCAGCATTTGCTAGCCATCAGATTAAAAGGAATAGATCCTACAGTCATTTCCATTTCCAAATTCAGGACACAGCTATTCCCCTGAGAACTCTGCAGAACAGAAAGAAGACATGTTAATAATGCATTAGTGAAAGAATGATGGCACTCATAAGAATAAAACTAAGACACATGCCTTCTGAGTTGGTCATTGAGGAATGACTTTAAAATGAATGCAAACAGACTTAGAGTACGGCAGATTTTGCATGAACACGGTCTCTAACAGAATATGGTAGTTGGCATTTACCCTCTGACCTTTGGTACCATTTATATGAAAGGAAGGTTGGAAGAAAGAAAAGAATACAGAATTGGGAATCTGGAGATCTACTCCAGGATTAGCCAGAAAATTTTCTGTGTAACCTTAGATAAATCTTTTTCTCCATCTGAGCCTCTGATTCCTCTTCTGTTCAATGAGAGGGTAGAACTAGGTGATCTCTAAGATTTGTTCCAACTCTAACAGGCTGTAATTCCACAGCCTAGTGACAAAAGTCTAGATGAAAAGTGATGAAAGTACTGAAGTATCAGATAGAATTCATAAATTGTAAGGAAAGCTTACAACTCTGGGATTGGGGTAGGAGTTGGCACAGCAAATCAACTTTAAGCTTTTTCTGGCAGCTTTCCAAAATTTACTGTTTCCAAATATATAAAAGCCATGTGCTTGCATCTGCAAAGGAACACCCCAGCAACTAAGAGTACCATGAAGCAAAAATAGTTCACTTCGGTCTAAACATTTTTATAGTCAACTTCTGAGAATATTTATACAATGGTAAATGGTAATTCAGGAGAGATTTTATCTACATACACTCGATACTCTTAAATATTAATTTTACGATACAAATAAAAATATAATTCTGCACCAATAATATATGCTTTCAATAAAGACAACTTCCATTTCACTGTTATTTAAAATTTCATGAAGATATGTTCAGGTAAAAAAATAACTGGCTTCCATAATGTCAGACATTTCACATTGTATTTAAACCTGAATCTGCATGTTAAGGTTGTGGGATTCATAAATTAGAAGGTAACTTACTTTTTCAGAAAAGAAAGTGGTGCTCTAAATTTCAAATAATAAATCCTTAACTACAGAGAACTATTTTCAAATATTGTTTCAAAGAGTAAATAAAAACACACACAATTTTAAAAAATTCACACTCTACACATAAGCCTCTCTCTCTCTCTCTCTCTCTCTCTCTCTCTCTCTCTCTCTCTCTCTCTCTCTCTCTCTCTCCCCCCCCCCCTCCCTCCCTCCCTCCCTCTCTCCCTCTCTCCCTCTCTCCCTCTCTCCCTCTCTCCCTCTCTCCCTCCCTTCCCTCAATTAGCTAATCAGCCAATTAGGGGGTTCCAACAATTACAAATGTCAGGAAAGGGAGAAAAGGAAAAAAAAAACGGGAAACCAATCAAGGTAGAACAAAATCCTTTTACTTTAAAGGGTGTCCACCATTAACCCCTAAAGAATTCTACTCCACCTTGATGGATTTGCTATTCCCAGTCTCAACCCCTCCCACCTTTCTTCCCTATTATAATTGTTAGGTCAGTTAATTGGCTGATTAAGGAAACCCTGGCATTTTTATTAACTGGCAATTAGAGTCAGGCCCTGAGGCATAGAGGATCCTTTCTGATTGGCAGTGTCACTTGAGTTACAAAGATTAATAAAGTCAAATGAGTTTTAAAGTCTGGTTTGGTTCATTTAGCCTTCTTGTATGGATAGTTTGGCATCATTCATAGTTTTAATATCATCTCAGTTGCTTTCAAACAAAACCACATTCACTGGACAGCAGCAATCAGCTAGTCTCCAAACAGGAAAAAAAAGTACATCTAGGAATACCGTGGGAACATCATATGATAACAAACCGTGGAGGTGTTTCCATTTGCTATAATAAAAATTCTTTATTTTATTCACAGCACTGGTATATTTTTTTCTATCTAGATCTATTCCAATAGGAGACCCAAGTTTCCAATGCAAAAAGCTTACAGGAGGTTGATAACATGACATGCACTAATCCCCTTGGCCTAGTTAAACTATCAGTCTCTTTTCATAACTTCTCTAAGACAAGCTGGCTCTTATGAAGATCCATTCATTATACAAGGTGTCCAGTTATGAGCGAGGAAAATACTCCCTTCCAACCCCAAAACAGTTAGTGTTATTGTAAGAAAATGATATACTTATATCAAAATTACGACCCACTGAGAAAAAATTGGGCATATAAATAGTAACAAGAACAAGCAGCCACAGAATAGGAAACACTGTGTATGTAGTATTGGGAGGGTGGCATCCCAGAAAAATACTGGAGGCAGTATAAAGAGCAATAGTTAAGTCCAAGAGCTTTGGATCAGGTACGACCCAAGTCAAAATCCTGGTTTTACCCACAAAGTTAAAAGCATGACCTTGGATTGGTTTCTCAGCTTATGTGAGCATTTTTTTAAATCTGTAAAATAATAACAGAAAACACCTAATAGGCTTAATGGGAGGATTACAGGACAATCATGAAAAACATTTATCTCAATGATTGGTATACAGTAAGTGTTCGATAAACAACAGCTGTTATTGGCATGACTGTCTTTGCTCATTCAATTTCCTGGTTGATTGAATAAACCAACAGGCTTAAGGGCATGTTTGCTATTCTGTAGACCATCTGAGGAACTTGGGAAAACCTATAGGAGAGAGATCAGGGAGCATACAATTCTAGCGTAGGAAGCATGAAATAAGGTTGATCATTGTAAACCCAGGGTTGAGGATACGTAACATTCCTTGGGTCTAGGTTCTTGCCAGTTATTCACAAAATCTGCTTCACCTTTGGAGTGAGTCCATGGAAAATTATACCAAGAAACACAGTATTCCATGGGCATACAGGCTAAATGAATAGACTGTTGAGCCAGACTGCTTTAGTTTTCATCTCTGCTGTTACTAGCTGTTTGACTTTAGGCAATGTAGTTAACTTCTCTGTGCCTCAAAATTCTCCTCTGCTAATTAGGGGACAATAATAGGTCCTAATTCATAATTAAATGTTATGAAAACTAAATGAATTAATATTTGCAAAAATTTTGGAAGAGCATCTGACACAAGCGAGTTTTATATGAATTTTTGTTAAACTAAATAATTAAAAACTGTAATGGCCTAGCTGCATTCACTTTGCTCTCATGTCATCACCATTCTGCACTCCAAATGCGAAGTGTTTAGGATACATTTGACCTTTGCAGCAACTTTGCAAGATGGCAGTGAGATAACCGGAGGCCAGAAAGGGAACACGACAAGGAAGCCAGTAATCCAAAAGCTAGTTTTATACCTCACATTTCTGGTTTACTAGTTTAATATTCCACTGATACATGGTGACAAATGGGTATCCATCACCTTTATTAGCTCTTTAACCTGAGAGGGAAAGAAACAGGTCTACTACTGGACATAATTGGAAAAGCAGTGAAGTCTGTCTCTAAACTTTAATTCTCTCATGGCTCTCAACTCAAAAGTTTCTCTTTTCTTTCTCTCTAATACACAAATGCTAAGCCTCCTCCTTTTCAAATAATCCAAATGGAAACACAGAATGTTAGGATTGGAAGGTCTATCTCCAAGTTTAATGCTCTCATATTATAGATGAGGTAACTGGTGCCCATAGAGTGGAAGTGCCTTTAGTTAAATGATCAAATTCATATTTTTCCAATCTCTTTAATATTCAGCATCAAATTGCATTTAGAGTAGAACAATGAACTGCTCTCATCCCAACATTTGCTGTTTGGATTTTTTGCAGACTGACATGCCTTCCAAGAGTTCAAGGCAAATGCCACTTCATGAGGTTCTGATGTGCTGTTTGCATGGAGCATTCCAATGCAAATTGAGTGTCTTGGTCATAACATCTTGGTCTTGTTCTTCTCTCAGATTTGCATCATTAATATATGCAAGTGCTGTATAGTTCAAGGGCATCTGGGGGGTAAAACTACATAGGAAATGTTGCCCTTTCACGGTTCTGTTTTTTTCAATGGCAATTTAGTTTCTATGGCAAGTTTCCCCAAAGTCGCATTTTTACTCCAACTGTGAACCTGAAGGATTATTGATCACATGACCAACAAGTAAAGTAGCATATGTATGTAGTATGAGAGTGGAAGCAAGAAGAAGAGGTAGAATTTAGAGAAAAAAAGAAAGTGATCACTGAGTCCAACTTTACCCTTGTTTTACATATGAGAAAACTGAAGTCTAGAGAAGGCAAGTCACAGAGTTAGTTAGTACTAGGACAAGGTTGAGAACCCAGACCTCCTCATTCCTGATGCAGGGTCCCTGCATAAGTTTCAGTTTATGTGAAATTTCTTTGGCAATAAATATGTGGCTTGAAGTAGAAGCGAATCATATTATCCCAGGGTACATTATTGGGTCATAGTGTAACATAAATTCACAGCTTCTCTGTGTTATACATGTTGCTTTTTTTCATGGGCAGAAAATTGCTACAATTTCAGTTTAAACCATTCCAGGAATTCCAGATATGGGAAATGGACGTTGCTAAGGAAGGCTAACAACAGGTCAAAATGGTATTCAAACGCTTTATGTGCAAAACAGAAACTCCCTAGAAATATTTACTCTGCACTCTACCTGTTATAATTTGATAATGCTTGATTGTATTCAATTAAGAGTAGGGCTCTTTTTAGATAACCACACTGCATTTAGAAAAATCCAATCAGATGGTATTTTTATAGAACATTTCTTCTCTTGATTTTCTTAGTTATCTGCTGGTCATTATTTACCAATAAAAACCATACATTAACACTGCAGTTTGGAAGAAAATGAATAACATTTCTTGCTGTTATAGGTCAGTAGTTAATGCAGCTGAAGTTTCATTTCTCTCCCATTAAAATTGCTTATTTTCCTCATCTAGATGTATATCAAATGGTAATAAGGTACGGAATATATAAGGTTATGACCCATGCCAGTAGGTTTTGCTGTTTCTAGAGGTTTTTTTGTTAATTGGTTGTATTGTGTGTCAGATTTTATTCCTCTACACCATTATTAAAGCTGATGATTCTTAAGAACACCATTGAAAAGAGAACAACTAAAAAGGGGTTTCACCAAAACAGAAACCTAGAAGCAAAATTTCCTAGGGCAGAGGGATGGTTTTTACTTCTAAGATTTGGAAAATAAAATGCATTCCATCCTATGAAACTTGTTGAGTATGAAAGAGTGCTTTACCAGGAAAAAGAAAAAAAAAACTACTCAATTTGAAATTACTCACTAATTTCAGAGGCTTCGTTTTAGAACACATTTTTGGAAATAAAAAAAACTGACTAATATGAAGAAATTACTCTTGCCAACTTCAAGTAATGACCTACCCTATAGAGCTATGTATATTTTATTTCACATAATAAATGTTCTCTTTAGCTGCTAAGTATAAAATTATTTTTTAAATGAGATTATATGCTAATCTCTCCAGGAATCTCACTTTTTGAACTAATGCAAGAATTATTTTGCAAGTGAATAATCTCTCTCTCTAGTGCATCTCTTGTTAGCAGTTAGATTTTTGTTTATTAAACTTAATAGAGAACTAGCCTGTTATCCTTGTTTCTCAGCTCTTGAAGGGTAGTACTTGAGGGTAGCAGAAAAGCAAGACGGGGCAAGATGAGGACACTGGTCAGGAAGTCAGAAGACCTGGATTAACACAGCTCAACCACTCAGTAGCCAAATGACCCTAGACAAGTCAGTAGATCATTGTGGGCCTCAGATTCTTTCCCTGTAATATTGTCAGATAAAATCAAATGTAATCATCTGTGCAAAAAGCACCCAGTAAATTGTAAAATGCTAGGCAAATAAAGTTGATGATAATATACGCCCTGTACTCTTCCACCCACTTCCAAAGCCAGCAATGGAAATGACACTAAGCAGTTCCATAACTGGCAAGTCTCATATTGAAGAACATAATTTTAATCAAACAGCCCATGGCTAGAACCCTAATTTGAAAAGGAAAAGTAACACCAGAAAAGCCACGTCAGACTAGAGTTAACTTAGCCTGCGTGGAGTGTCTGACAATGGCACCGAGAATTATATTGTGGGAACTAAAAGTAGTTCCATTCTAGGCTGACAGTGTAGAAAAATGCTGCAAAGATCCCCAGGCAATCAGTGAATTTCAAGCGTTTTAGGTTCCATTTCAAATTCAATCCTATAGGATAGGTTGTGGTAACCCTTTTGATTGACTGATTTGAGAATACTGATCCTTTAAGACCCAGTCCAGTTACCTCTTCCATGAGCAACTCCTGAATTCCATCAGTTGGAATTAATCTCTCCCTAGTCTGCGCTTCAAATACACACAATATATTTGCAATACAGATGGCATTAATTTGCATTTAGTTTATCTTAAAGTTTGTGTGTTTGTGTTTGTGTGTGCACATGTATTTGCAAATGTTTGTCTTTATACTGACTGTCTCACAAGAATATAGGCTCCTTAAGGGCAAAAACTATGCCTTGGCTATCATTACATAGCCTTCACAGCGTCTATCACATCTCCTTACACGTAGTAGTTGTCTAATAAACACTGCTGACTGATAAAGGGAAGGAGAACTATACATTTATTGTTAAGGAAGATCGTTTTATTTTTTAGATAATACCCCAAAACTATCTACTTCAAGTTGTAGGGATCTCCCCTCCTTTATTTAATCCTATAATTTAGAAAACAAGTATGGAGTAACAGCCAGCATATTTTTCATAAAATGAAAAAATTGGTACTTAGCATAAGAAACAATCACTGCTCTTGGAACAAAATGGTTGATGATTTTAAATTTATCAATAGGAGTACAGCCTCTGTGGAAAACAGTGCAGCGATTCCTAAAACATCTAAAAATCGACCTTCCATACGACCCTGCAATCCCCCTACTGGGAATATACTCGGAAGAACTCAAATCACTCTATAAAAAAGATACCTGCACACATATGTTTATCGCAGCATTGTTCACGATAGCAAGACCATGGAACTGACTGTGCTGCCCATCAAAAGAGGACTAGATTTTTTTAAATGTGGCATATATACACAATGGAATATTATGCAGCCATAAAGAAGAACAAAACCATGAACTTCACAGCAACCTGGATGGACTTAGAGTCTATAATACTGAGGGATCCTTCACAGAAACAAAAAACTGAGTATCACATGTTCTCACTCATAAGCAGACCTTGAAATATTATCATAATGCTACAAGCGAATGATTGGCAGTAATAGGAATCTGCCTGGGGAAGGGGAGGGTACACCTCATCAACAAGGGTACCTGCATAATGAACATCTGTATATCTAACCCTGAATTGTACCCCACAACGTTACAATCAGAACATTAAAAGAATAAAAATAAAACAGTAAAAAAAATATGAATTCCCAGTCTGGACAGAGCTGAGTACAGCAGCATTGTTAAATCCCTCCAAGGAGGTTAGTATACCTGAGTTATCACAGTCCTCCATCCCAGTAGGAGTCTAGGTTCATCTACAATGCTGCTATCCAATACAGTAGCTACTAGCCACATTAATTAATGTGTTTCTTTTTATTTTAATGTGGCTATTAGAAAATTTAGAATTACGTATGCGGTTTGCACTGCATTTCCATTGGACAGCACTGGTCTAAGTAATCTACAAAAAAGCTAAAACGCGACCCTTCTCCCCACCAAAAATGACCTACCCTTGAAGCAATCTAAATGCTAATAATCAGCACATCCACCATCTCCTTTTGAGGTCAATAGGGGCCACAAAAACCCAAGGATCATGACACAGCACTGATACAGGAATATGTCTTTGTTTCCAAATTATCTGAGTCTGTACCCAAGCGAGGACTAGGAATGACAACCTTCCAAGCAGAGAAGAGAATTATAAAATTTTCTAGAAGAGTTACAAGTCAATAAGAAAAGGCATTTTTGAGGTTTCTGAACAATGAAACCTCACTATTTACCAATTTAATTTGTGCTGACATGGCACCACAACAAACAAGCAAGGTAAAATAAAATCCAAACGTTTTGCATGAGGTAGCACAGTGCTTTGCATTCTAACAGTGTTTGTTGAACTAAACTGAATTTGAAAGAGATTGCCTAATTGAATTTGATCTCATTTTCAACTGAAGTCAATGTAACCAGTATATGTCCTCTTTACAACTCTAAAACTCTCCACTGAGTCAATTAATACACATCATAGGTGTTCTCCTTACTCTCTAGGCCCTCTAAATAACAACTACTGGATCCCAAAGCAGGAGGGCTCTTGTGGCATAACCCTTCCGCACAGAACCTCAGGCTATTGCACACATCTGCAGAAGTTAATATGTATCATCCTTGAAGATTTAGATTTCATGTATAAGCTACAGGTACAACCTGTAATGGGAGTATTAAAAAGAGACTTTAAGAAATAGGAAGAACTGATTTTTAAGCAAATGCAACAGAAATATTGAAAGACTAACCCTGGTAAATTGCACAGTTTCACTTAAAACATGAAAAGGCAAAAGCAGTATCGACAGGTATATTTAGTTAATTCAATGAAATATAAAAGGGAAAACATTTGTCCCAGACATATGGTATTGTGGGAGCAAACTAAGCAGTTGATTGATCCATCTATCTTCTGTAGGTTGTGTGGATATCCTGTAGGCACAAACCTAGTCAGCAGATTATTGCCTTAAAAGAGGCAAAAATCCGATCAGATATAGTAACATGGAGATGGTCACAGTGACCCAGCTACCTCTGTTCTACTCATATTAGAATGCTCTTACCCTGGTTGTTTTGAATGAGACCCAAATCTATTTATGTATTTTCCAAGTTTCCTTTATCACCTCCTTGTGTACCATTGAGCAGTTTTTGAGGACACAAGCCACTATTACAACGTTGTCAAGGCCCTTCTCGTTTTCTAGTTCAAATCCTTGTTCATGCTGTTTGCTAAGTACTTGTTCCTTGTGACAGCTTTCAGCCAAACAGAACACACTGAATGCTGCATTCCAAACCACTCTGTCCTGCTGGGTTCTGAGTAAAACAAGCTCTTCAAACTCCATCATGTGAACTTTTCACAAGAAACAATCTCCCTCAGACAATTCCATTCAAAGATACTATCCGTGAAACTGGGACTCAGGGAAGAGGTGACATCACAGGCTTCCCCCTCTGGCCAGGGTCATGACCACCAAAGTTGTATTTAAGAGGCTCCCATGTGGTTTGGCACATGATTTTCTTAACGACCTAACATTTTCTCCTACTTTCCCATAAGCTTCTAATTTAAGGTATTCACACTTAAACACAAAATTGAGTTCTGGTGTCAAGAAAGTCTTCGATTTCAAGAAGTAAAGAATGAGAAAATTGCAGCTGGGGTTTCTATTAGGGGTAGGAGGGTAAGTGTAAGACATAATATATGCCATGTGTGAGGGTTTGGGGCAGTATATCAGGAAACATCAAAACAAAAAGCGTTATATCCAACCAAGAGACTGGAAACGGTGTGTGTGTGTGTGTGTGTGTGTGTGTGTGTGTGTGTGTGTGTGTGTGTGTAAAGGAAGAAAGGAAAAAAGGTAAGAGAAAAAGTAAAAAGATTAAGGAATTAGATTTTTATTTTTTAAACATCTAAGGACAGGGTTTGGAGATGGAAGGTTTGAAAAATGCAGGAGGATTATTCCACTGAGATGGACAGCCAGCTAGTCTGCAGTTAGGCTACAATAGAAAGAGAGCAGCACACCCAACTGCATTCTGAGGAACCCAGCTATTTTCAGAAAGACCTGCCTGGCAGCTCCTGAAGAAGACTTTGGACTCTCCTAAAAGCTTTTTTTTTAATATGAGGAGAGACGTTCATGGATCCAAAATGGTTTCCATTCCAGTTCTCACCAGAGTTGGGGCATGTGGACTCAGTGGCCTTCCAAGTTTCCCTTTAGTCCAATTACTCTATGAACTCATCTCTCTGTGTAACATTCTCCTGCTTACGTTATTATTTTTGAAAAAGAAAAGTCCAAAAAGGAGACATCTGAGGTTGTAATATGCCCCTTAAGCATTCAGAATTTTCTTTTCATTCTTGACCTGCTGAAGAAGATGGAACCAAAAGAGAGAGACGTAAGACTGGACTATGCACATATGCGGTCATTCTACAAGTGGCTCTACCATTCCCATCCACTGAATCTCCTGCCTCAAAATTGTTTCACCTTGGCAGTCATTATTTCAATGGTTTTACAGAGCTCAACCAATCAGACACTAGATTATTAAGATGACAATATCATAGAAATAAGGTCATTGCTATCACAGCCTATTGAATTATATTACAGGTCAGAAAGTGCCAGAGCTTGTGAGGACCTTAAAGATCACCTAACACAGACTAACGCCTTTATTCCATATACCACACACAAAAAAAGGCCCAGAAAAGAAATTGATTTCCTTGGAAAAGTCAAGGCTTAAACCAAGATTCCGTGTACTTGCCACAAATGCCTAAGACACTGCAATATTATCTACAAATGAGAAAGACTGTTCATAATTTATTTGCTACCTCTCTGTGGGGAAGCAGATTAGTGTCCCATAGAATCAAACTGTTCCTCCAAAAGCTTTGTTTTGAGCTTTCCTTCCCCCAATATAATTTTACAACAATTTTTTTTTCATTAAAAACCATCAAGAGAGTGGGGAGATAACCCTAGAATGGGAAAAATATTTGCCAACTGTATACTGACTAGGCCTAACAGTCAGGATCTCCAAGGAACTGAAATGTAGTGAACGGAAAAAAATCAAACAGCCCCATTTAAAAAATGGGCAAAATAAAAAGACATGAATAGACACTTCTCAAAAGAAGACATACGGGCAGCCAACAGACACATGAAAAAGTGCTCAGCCTCTCTCATCATCAGAGAAATGCAAATCAAAACCACATTGAGATACCACCTAACCCCAGTAAGAATGGCCATCATTAATAAAACAAACAACAACAGATGCTGGCAAGGATGTGGAGAAAAAGGAACGCTTCTACACTGCTGGTAGGATTGCAGACTAGTACATCCCAGTGTGGCGATTCCTGAAAGAACTAGAAATTGACCTTCCAAATGACCCAACAATTCCCCTATTGGGAATATACCTGGAGGAACTCAAATCATTCTACAAAAAAGATACCTGTACACGTATGTTCGTTGCAGCACTATTCACAATAGCAAAAACATGGAACCAACCGTGTTGCCCATCAAAGCTGGTGTGGATTAAAAAAATGTGGTACATATACACGAAGTAATATTATGCAGCCATAAAAAAGGACAAACATATCGACTTTGCAGCAACTTGGATGGATTTGGAATCGATCGTACTCAGTGATTAATCACAGAAACAAAGAACAGAGTTCCATATGTTCTCACTCATAAACGGACCTTGAACAATTATAATGCTATAAGAAAGCAATCGGCAGTAGTGTGAAACTGTCGGAGGGGCGGTGGGATTGGCAGTTGAGGGAAACTGGTAGGGGAAGGAGGGGCATACCTCATCAACAAGGGTACCTGCATGATCAATGTTTATATATCTAACCCTGAAATGTATCCCTCATCTTTACAATAATTTCTTTAATGGGCAAAATACATGAATAGACACTTCTCAAAAGAATATATGCAAGCAGCCAACAGACACATGAAAAAATGCTCAGCCTCACTAATCAGCAAAGAAATGCAAATCAAAACCACACTGAGATACCACATAACTCCAGTAAGAATGGCCATTATTAATAAAACAAAAAACAACAGATGCTGGCAAGGATGCAGAGAAAAGGATGTGGAGAAAAGGATGCGGAGACACTGTTGGTGGGAATGCAAACTAGTTCAACTTCTATGGAAAACAGTGTGGTGATTCCTAAAACGACTAGAAATTAACCTTCCATACGACCCAGCAATCCCCCTTCTGGGAATATACCCGGAGGAACTTAAATCACTGTACAAAAAAGATACCTGCATGTGCCTGTTTGTTGCAGCACTCTTGACAATAGCAAAAACATGGAACCAACTGTGCTGCCCATCGAAACTGGACTGGATAACAAATATGTGATACATATACACAATGGAATATTATGCAGCCATAAAGACGAATAAAACTCCTCTTTTGGGTTCTTGCTTCCAAGATGACAAAGAAAAGAAGGAACAACAGTCATGCCAAAAAGCCATGGCCACATGCAGCATATTTGCTGCACAAACAGCGCCTGATGCGTACCCAAGGTTAACGTTATTAAGAAGTTCGTCATTCAAAACATAGTGGAGGCCACAACTGTCAGGGACATTTCTGAAGTGAGTGTCTTCAACGCCTATGTGCTTCCCAAGCTGTATGTGAAGCTGCATTTCTGTGTGAGTTGTGCCATTCACAACAAGGTAGTGAGGAATTGGTCTCATGAAGCCTGCAAGGACCGAAAACCCCACCCCGATTCAGACCTGCAGATGCTGCCCTACAACCTCCACCAAAGTCCATGTAAGGAGTTGAGTCCTTAAGGACTGAAGAATAACTTATCTGGAAAAAAATAAAATGGAAATTATACTTTAAAGAACAAAATTATGAACTTCGTGGCAACTTGGATAGATTTAGAGTCTATAATATACAGTGATTTATCACAGAAACAAAGTACTGAGTACCACAAGTTCTCACTCATAAGCAGAGCCTGAACATTTACCATAATACTAAAAAAAGGGGGGATCGGCAGTAGCTGGAAACTTCGGGGGGGAGGCACATAACATTAATAAGCATATCTGATCTCAAACCAGGCAAAGTGGGGCACAAGGGAGGCCCAAACTTTACCTGTACAATGATCACTTGTATAACTAATTCTGAATTGTACCCACATCTTTAAAATAAAAATAAGACAAAAGAAATAAAAGTATAGTATAATGTGTAATGTTGAATATGCTTTTTCAACCTACACATGCAATCATGGAGATTCTTACACACCTTCCTAGGGAAGTGAGCCTCTTGGGATGAGAAGGAAGCGTTTACAGTCTAGTGGGGCAAAGAAGCAAACTGACAATTATGATGATGAGTCCAAAGCGAGGACTTTAGGGACATGGGGGTGATTGTGGATTTAATCTGGACATGGAAGGGCAAGGAAGGTATTTTTTTAAAATTACAAAGCCTAAAGTGAGCTTTTAAAGGCTGAGTAGTCATTAGGCAGGCAATGGAAGGGTATTTCAGACCAAGGGAGCGACAAAGGAAGTGTCCAGAGGCAGAGATGATAGGACCACTTTGAGTGGTCCAGTTTGGCTGGTAGCTAGAGAACAGTGGTGGTAGCAAGGGGTCACCTGTGGTCTCTGAATACACAGTTCCAACAGCTTCCCCCAAATAAACACAACATAGTAAAAACAGTATGTTTGCCATGCCAGAGTGGCTTCATAATGCAAGTTCCCCAGTCCCACCCGACCATCAACATATTAATCATAAGGTCATACACAATATAACTAAAGGAGGTACAGTGAAGGGAGCAACGGACTGGAACTTAGCAATAAGTCACTGTGGCCCTTCCTAGTGAGGTCAGGTGCCCCATTTGTAAAATGAATAGTTGACCCTGCGCTGGATGATCTTTAACGTCCCTTGGCTTTGTATTTGCGAAGAACCTCACCTTGCATATGTTACTAGAAGATCAAACATAAAGGTCTGTAGACCTCCACAAAGGCCCAGGCTAACCAGCAACAAATTCTCCCGACCCCTACTTCATCATTTCATAAAAGACAAAGTGATCTCATTGCTATGTTTCGTATCAGTTCATACATAATTTTGGTTAGAAAGCAGTGGTCTAATGGGTAAAATAATCAGCTACAGGTTAGGAAACCAGAGCCTTATAAAAGGAAAAACCTGAGGGAATTTTAGTTATTAACTAGTTTTTGCCTCAGTCTTATCTGAACTTCTAAAAAGAAAATATGCAAGGTGTTGATAAAATCTACAAATAGGGATATTTGATTTAAACCTGCAAAGAAAATTTACCAACAACGACCAATTTAAAAATTAGCTCCTTAATGAATCACAAATTTCACAATCAGAGTCAAGGCAGGCTTCCATACTTGACCATGCATCACAATTACCAAGACCTCCTCCTGAAAGCAGGTAGCTTTAGGGAACCTCCGACTGAGATTTTAATTCAGTGGGAGGGTAGATTCAGAAGTTGCCAGTTTCACAAACTCCTCAGGAGATACTCACCAGAGGTACTCATGGGACTGACCACACTTTGTAAAAAGCTGAATCTAATAGGAATGAGGTAAAGGCACACAGGAGTGAATCATCTAGAAATTAGGGTATGGACTTCAGGTGCCTTTCCCAGGCAGTATGTTAACAGAGCAGATAGCTATGCCTGGGCCTGGATGGGTACCTACTCATCCACTCACTTAATAAATATTTATTGTGTGCCCATATGGATTAGGTGCTGTATTAAGCACTGGGAATTACAGAAGCAAACAAGTGAGTTCCTTGCACTCATATTAACATAACTTTTTACAACCTTCCCAACCTGTTAAAATTGCAGTGCTTGCTCAGTGAATCCTATAACCCAGAATGCTCCCAGTTATTCTGCTACACAAAAAGCAGGAAGAATGAAAAAGGACATAGCTGTTTTATTTCTTCAAGACTAGCCTTCCAAGCTGCTGGACATGAAAGCTTTCTTAGCCTACAAGAAGCACCGCAGAACATACTGGAGGTGCTTCCTACCTTGTATAGTTTGCAGTGTGGGAGGGTGAGATGGCTTATCAGAGTAAGCCCTGTTAGGGTAAACATCCCCCCTACCTGGGTTAGCCAAATGGCAATGTTCCCAGTAAAGTACATCCTACAAGGATACCCTGTCCTGCCCCTGGCCAGCATCTCACTTCTGGACAAGCAGGTATTCTGCCAAACCTACCTTCCTAAAGCACAAAGTGGATGGTATTACCCCCAGCCCCAGGATACAATCTAAAGTACTGGGCCAGGCATTTGAAACCCTCTACACTTTGGCCTCTACTTCCCCTACCCATTTCCTATGATCCCCTGAGCCCACTTTACTGTTTCCTCTTTCTCGACCTTTGTTAAGTTCTTTTCCCTGTTGGCATCCCTGCATACTTCCTACCCGTTTTTCTGGGGCCAGTTCAAAAGCTATCTGTCCTAGAAGCTGTGACCCTCTCTGCAAGGAGAGCCTCTCTCCTCTGAATTCTGCACAACCCTTGGATGTTTTTCCCAGAGTTAGTAGCACTTTCTTGGCTACATAATTTATCTTCCAACTTAGAATGTGCTTTATAAGAATAAGGATTGTTTTTATGCCTTTTTATATTTCTTATTGGCACCTAGCAAAGTGCCTCAGGATTTGTGGAGTGTCTCAATAGCAAGTTTTTTTTATTACATCAGGGAATTTGTTTTGTTATATTGTTTTAATGCATTGGTCGATTACAAATCTACTCCAAAGGCCACACTAATGAAACAAACAACTCTGTAATATGAACATAAAGACAAGGTTTTACTTATCTATTTTATGCACTGGTTTTGGGAGACTCTGGGGAGATTTGGGTATTTTAACTTCCTCTCACTTTTTTAATAATCACAATCCCATCTCCTCCCTAACCCCACCTACTCTACCTCCATCACACCCTTATTCAAAACCACTTTAACCTTTTAGGTGCCCTACGACCTTCACATCCAAATTTTTTTCGCCCTTACCACTCTCCTCATATTCTTTCAGCCAGAGAAGGTAGATCTTCCATTACTCCTGGTTGCAAAGTGCATCTCTCAGGCAATTTCAGGAATTCCAAGGCTGCCCTAGTATCCACATTGGTGAACCTGGGTACTCATAAGCTTACAACTCATATAAGATCTGTGGTATTTAGGGGCATTCCAAATATAGAAAAGTAGTTTCCAGTTCAAACACAAAGATTCTACTTGCTGATTTCTAAATTGATCTATTTTGCTGCTTTTTCTAAAATATAATGGATTTTAATGTTTTACTGATTTTTATTTATAGATAAGGGAGAACATTTATTAAGTACCTTTAGGTGCCAAGCATTGTGCTAGACACTTGAAATATGGACTTCATTTGATCCTCACAACGACCTTAGGAGGCACACAGTTTCATTTTACAGATGAAAACTGAGGTCAATATACATTAGGTAACTTGCCCAAAATCATGCAGTTAATCTGTGGAGCCAGGATCCCACTGTTGGCCTTTTCAATACAAAGCTCATGCTCTTTTAGTTATACCATGCTGTACCATTAATGAAAATCCAGAAGTTCATTCTGACTACTTGGTCTTCCACTTCAAATTGGAGATCATCAGAAAGATGTAACCTCTGCAAAAGTTAACTTTTCACATTCCTAAGAAAAAGGAGCACCACTGGGCCATCATCTTATTTTATCAGGATATCAATTGCTGGTTTCGTTTTCCTAAAAATGAACACTGAACTGACTCATTATCAAGTATTACCTTTTCAACCATCATAGCACCGCTTTACACCATCACATAATCACTAAAATCATCAACTATTTTTCAAAATAAAAAAATCACAGCCTAATATGTATTACTTGTACAGTTTCTTTCTAGAAAATAGGTGGAGTAAAAATGGGAGACGCCAGATTTCACAAAGATGTCAAGTTTTACATTTTGGTTCAATGTAACTGAATTGGCAACGACCATTAAAGCCAACAACCACCAAACAAAGATAAAAGCATTCTATAACCAAGTAAACACCTGCTATATCCTTTCCCTTTAAGAATTTTAAATAAGGTCACATTTATTCATTCAACAAACATTTATTGAGCACCTGAAACTGTGCTAGGTGCCAATAAATATAACTGTGAACAAGATAAACCAGGCTCCTGCCTTGACCAGATATGTCTGCTTTAAATGATCTTGTTAACTACTACATATTTAATGTTCTCTGCTAGGATTATATTTTTTGGAAAGTCAGTCATATGAGGCCTCTTCTGGAATACATATAAAGTTTCTTTATGGCAAACTTGATAGAGATCTTTGTTAACTTAGAGAAGCAATAAAGATGGTCTCCAGCAACCTTTCCACAAGTGTGTTAGCCTCCTGAGCTGCAGGAGATCGAGTTAGCTTTCAAGCAATATGGCGGCTGGCGACCAAGGACGCAGTTTAGACCATTCTGTTGCGCTTGTGGGTTGGGGAGTCTGTGATGCCATCACCGCACTGGGCTGAGGTGCGTTTACGGATCCCCCCACTGTCCAGGCGGAGGGCCAGTTCTTCTGAGGCGAAAGGATTCAAGTCGTCCTCGAAGAAGCTACTTTTTCGGCGCCCATTGCTGGCAACACCGCTCTCTTGAGGCGGGGAGCCAGGTGGGCCTGATCGCACGCTGATGCTGGCCATGGCGCCATTGAGGCCGTGCAGGGCGATGGCCTCGTGGAAGGGCTGTAGGTCGACGTCCACCGACGAGCTGGACTCAGTGGCCACTGCCTGGCCCGGGGCCCCGGCGGGCGGTTTCGGGGGCGTCCTGGGAGTACGCGGCGGGGGAGGAGCGGGGGGCACTTTGCCACACAGGAAGCTAATGAGATCTTCGCGACGAATGATGCTCCGGCCCTTTTTTGCCCACTCCAGCACATCTTTGATGCGACGCTGGTAGCCAACCTGGATGCCCAGGTCAAAACTTCGTTGGTGGGCAACCCCGCTCTCTTTGTAGAGGCTGGTCACGGCCATGGCCGCGTTCTGGAAGGGGTCCCACAAGGAGAGTCCTGCCTGCTGGCGCCCAGAATCCTTGTAGAGCTGGGCCACGGCAGTGGCTGAGATCTGGAAAAGATGCCACAGCCTCTGCTGCTCGCTCTTGAGCCCCGCCGCCTCCTCCTGCATCTCGGGGGGCAGCTGCTCTTCCTGCTCGGCCTCGGCCAGGCACTGGCGCTCCCACTTGGAGAACCAGTGCTCCGCGACCTCGGCCTCACCCTCCTTCGGCTGTTCCTCCATCCTTCTCCTTCTCCAGGCCGCGCGCCGCCTCACCGCCTACTCTTGCTCCTCCACCTCACCTCCTGCTCCGAGCTCCCCTCCTTCTTCCGCGGCCGCGGCCGCCGCCGCCGCCGCCGCCGCCGCCGCCGCCACCGCCACCGCCACCGCCGCCGCCGCCGCCGCCTCCTCCGCGTGCTCCCGCGGGCCGGCGGGCAGGCGCGCGGGCGGCGGGGCCCTGAGGCCAACTGCTACGGCGCGCGCCGCCCGCGGCCCTGGTGCACGCCCCGCCCCGCCCCACCGGCCCGGCCCCCGGCAACGCAGCGGTCGCTCCTCCGCGGCCGCGGAGCTAACCCCGCAGCCGCCGGCGCCGCCGCGCTGTCCCCTTCCGGCCCCGCGGTGAGCTCCTATGGCCCCCCCATGGCGCCGCGGCCTCCCCGCCGCTGCCGCCGCTGCCACCGCCTCCGTCGCGTCGCTCGATCCCAGCCCCCGCTCGCGCCTCGGCTGCCGCACCGAGAACTCGGAGGGGGGCCGGCAGGAGCGCTGCCTCAACGCTGCGCTTGCCTACTGCTTGGCCCCCTTTTCACACATTTTTGGGACATGACAGCTTCATCCAATGAGCTGATCAAATTTTACATCCTATGTTGCCAGAGAGGATTATGGGGCAACTATATGGTGTCGATCACATCCAGGGCACCGATCCGGGGAAGCCTGGGGATAGAGTGGAAGGAGCGAGGTCCTCATGAGTAGGCAGGCCATCTGCACCCCAGCAATGTTCTCCACATAGTAGGTGCCTGAGAAAAGTGTTTTCTGTGGACCAAACTAGTACTCTGTAGCGGAAAGAGAAATCACGTCAGGAAAAGCGCCTGCTCTGTCTTCTTGGGCCTCAGTTTCTCCAAGTGACTAATCAGGTTGTCGAATAGGTCTCCGGAAAGCTGTCCTGTCGTGACTAAGAACTTTCCTGCTGTCCCTACAAAGCACTTCTTCAGGGCCAGTGGCAGGCATACTTATCAAATTCTAAGAGTAACGGTCAGAAATGGTATGGATTTCCTCCCCAGTATTCTTGCAAAGGTTTTTGTCATTAGGAAAAATGGGTAGAGAGCAGATTCTGTGTGGACTACTTTCAACTACCGAAAATTCCAAGATGAAAAAGTAAGGGGAAAGAAGAGAAAACCTGAAAGCTCAAACACGGGATTTTCTGCTCTAGAAAGTTCAATCCCTTTTAGGAAAGAAAGAAAAAAGAAACATTTAATTTCCAGCGCCCTAAAAGTTCTAGCTAGTTGAAACATTATAATAATACCAAGATTAAGACTAAACGGTATGTGAAACTAACATCTTTTTTTCCTTGCGTTTAATAACAAATCCCTTGTTTCAGTGCAGAAGCAGTCCTTTTTCAATGCAAGCAGTTCCAGAGCAAACTGTGTACAAGAAGGAAAATTATCACTGAGCTAAACGATAACATTAAAAATGGGAGGAACTAACATGTAATCATTTTAAAAATTAACAGAAAAAAGTCATAATTTTGCAGGTTTTGTTGTGGAAAATTTGCTGTTTCCACAGAGCCCTACAGACAAAAATAAAGGAAGCTAAATCTTCCAGCAAAACATGTTTACTAATTCCCAAATATGAAAATTAGTGCATAAAATTATCATTAAGCTTTATCATCTTCCTTAAAAGAAATACATGTTTCTAAGTTAAATTTAAAAGAGGAGAAGAAGAAGAAGAGGGAATTGTGCCCTTTCTCTGGAAACCGGGCTTTTTCACGATTCATTAAACCCTTTTTCCATATGTGTAATTGGACTCTTCTCATTTACATAAACGAAGGATGAGGCAAAAGACCTAAGATCAGCCTAAACGGAGAGATATGTTTCTCATTCTCCTATGTTTAAAAAAAATTTGTAGACGAAAGCTCCAATAAGACACTGTCCTCCCCTCCCCCCTGCCCGAAATACTTCATGGCCAAGGAGTTAGCGGGTTTGCAGAGCTTTGACGATTGCCCTACACGTGGTGCCTCATAATTATTATCGGTAGCACATATTTTTATTTTATTTTCTCTAAGTAAAAAGCTTGAACCAAAATGATTGACAGTAGGACACCATATCCTACTTTCTCTCCTCATTTTTGATTGAGTTAAAAACTAAGAAGAAAGACAGCACTGTCTTTTAAAGAACACAACCCTCTGCTTGAGTTTGAGTTGTCTGGCTGGTATCCTCCATTCAGTTGGTTTCAGCACCTGATTAATTAGTTAATTAGTACTTAGAGCTGACTAGCCCCAGTCGGCAATTTTCATGCTCTGCATGGTGAAATGTTGAATCCAGCATTGAAATTTCTGTGTCACACACCCTAATTATTATCACCCCACTCCTTTTAAACCATTGCACCAAATTATTATTATAGACGGAGCCAGACAACTGTGTGGGAATATGTTCTTTCTGAGAAATAATGGCAGACAATATTTTTCACTGTTGCCCTTAACACATTTAAATAAAACAATTGAGTGGAAGAAATTCTAATTCAATTAGCCTCCAACTCCTTCCGTTGGATGGAATGATTTTATATAAGAGATGTTAGAAAAATCAAACCAGAAATTCTGGTAATGCTTTATTAGTTCCCAGGATGGCAAAGAGTGTGTTTACAAAATATCCTATCTGAGGTTAGTTTTGTTACTATATAAATCTAAAATGTCAGGAATTTTTTAAAAAAGAATAGAAAATAGATACAAAACAAAAAGACCATTTTTTACTTGCTACAAGAAAACGATACTATCTATGTGTGTGTTGGGAGGGACTTTTGGTGTTTAAAAATCTGACATGTTTAGAAAAGAGTTTTCTATGGGAAAAAATATTCCTTGGCCGCTGCCCTATTTCATAAATTTGATGTAATGGTTAAGGTTAAATATCAACTAGGGTAAAACAGTGTTAGAAAATAAGTTAGGAAACAAACTGAGAGTAGTCTAATTTTTAGCATTTCTCAATGTACCATTACCGAAAGGGGCTCCAGCATGTCAATGATTTCCAATATTATTGGTAGCTATTTTCACCTGGAAACAATCCTTATATATCAGTAGTGGGTTGCCTGTAATTGTAAGAGCTAAATGGTACACAAAACTGGATACACAACCACATAGACCAGTAAATGGGTCGTACTGAAAGCAAAAGTAAACACCAACCTTAGGAAATGAAAGAAGTTAAAAGATAAGTGTTAAGGACCTTATTCTTTTTGGAGAATAAAACAAGATTTAGTAGCTTTCCACTTAATTTAAATGAAAAGAATCACTACCTTACATATTGCAGTGATAATGTAATGGGGAAAGAAAACAAAAAAGTCTTTGTATAAATGACACCTCCTATAGTTGTTGTGAAGAAACTTTTCCCCTTGGTATCTGCTAACAAATTCTAATTAATGCTGCACATTCCTTTACTGAAATCATTTAATGCGTAACAAGGGGGGTAAAAAGAAATGCTGAATGCTCGTGATTGCCCTGTTAGAATTATGGGAGTGAAAGCCTGGGGCCCCAAACTTACTGTCTATTAAAGCCAAGCTTTGAAAAAGAAATGCAACCTACAAAAGCTGTCAATCTCCCTTGCCCCTAAAGCCTGGGTTCACATGGATTCAAGTGACAGCCCTCCTCCCCCATGCACAATACATCAATCTGTCTCTCCCACAAGCACCCACAGCCCATTGTGCTGGCCGCAGGTGCCTATTATGGCACCCATGGCTGCCTCCCACAGCTCCGCCCCTGAGAAACAGGAACTGCAGACAATGGAGCCCTGTGGGAAGACAGAGGTGGGTGTTGGGAGGGATAACAGACAGATGGTAAAGGGTACAGGGTAGTAAGGTAGTTTCAAAACAAATGTCAAACATTCAAAATTATTGCTTTCACATGCCCCCCCCCCCCCGTTTTGAATTGCTTTTACTTCAATCACCATCTGCCATAATTATGAAAACACTTACCTGTTAGGATGAACACTTGCTCTTCTTTTTGGATAACGGTAAAGGGATGACCTTCAATGTTCTACTCTTCCTATTAAGCCCCTAGGTTTCTCAAGGTCACAGACTGAGGAGTTTTAGATAAGTGACACCAGTAGACCATACAAGGGAAGGAAGGAATATTGTTACTTTTTTTTACCAGGTTTGTGGTTTCCTCTCAGGCTTAGTTTGGGGTTCCATAAGAGGGTAAAGGTTATAAAAACTAGTTGCTTTGGGTAATGTATTTGGGAAACCAAGATATTCTGAGACATCTTACAAATATCCTACCAAGCAGGTGGAAATTCTTAGGCCATTTATTTTCTGTAAGGAGACATAAAAAGGGAGATGAGGTAGATTTATAAAAGTACTGAAGGTCTCTGATTCAGTCTCTTTTCCCATTCCTAAACATGCTCAAATAAATAAAATTATGAAAAATTACTATATACTATTTACATTGAGTGTCATCAGAAAAAGTACATTTTAAACATTTCATTTTATAAAATATCACTTGTGTATGGTGTTTTCATCTTCAGAGTTCTGGACTAGCTAAACAGCAGTAAATGGAAAAATTAAAATATGTGCCAAAACACATATATTACTTCAAATAATTTGTTTTAGTTGCTTTTGTCTTTACATGGTTATCTCAGTATACCACCTATTCATGGTCCTCAAATAATTTGTCATAAATTAAAACCAAATTAACAATAATTTTATGACTACTATTACTATTTATCTCAAGCAAAATATGACCAAGAACAATCTGGCACAACTATAAGTCATGGTCAAGACAATTGGTGACTTGTTGGGATGAGGGTACCCCCAGAATAATGCCAGGGAGTAAAACCAGCCAGTTTTCCTGAAGCAAACAAGAGGGTCTTGGTTTGCTGTCAAAACCACAAACTAGGTTTTAACTAGGAACTGTCAGAGATCCAAGTGAGCTCCTGGCCAGGGAAAGCTTAATTAGCAGAGTTGGTTTGGGTTTTTAAATTACACAAGAAAAACAACCCATACGGTATGAAAGCATACAGTGGTCTAATGTTGCACAAAATTCACGATTCCATTATCTGCATGTGTGTAGTGATTTTGCACATTTCATTAACAATTTAAATTTAGATTTTGGATTTGCACCCATTACTAAGTCATGTTTCTTTTGTTTTCTTCTTGTGTGTCTGTTCAGATTTTTGTGCATTCATTACCAACTACAAATATGCATGCTTCCTCTTTTTTATATTAATGGTAGCATATACTATTTTTTTTTAACTTGGTGGGCCTTTGAGATCAGTCCATATCAGAATAATAAGAACTCACAGGGCATACTTCTTAAATGTGAACAGATTTGAGTCATATTTGATATTTGTAAAAATTAAGACTCCAGTTCAACAATGGAGTCAACAAAATATATATCATTCCAATAATTAGCTATCAAACTGACCAAGTCACTTGGAGGCTACTCTTATTGCCACTAACAAGAATCGCACTGGGTATTTCATTTCAAATGCTCAGAAATTAGTACAGCTTATTCCAATTATTTATTTAAATGGAAACCAGAGAAAATGTGAAAGAGAAAATGACAGATAACCCATAGATGTGACCTTTTTTAGAGATGCTGACATGGGAACACTTTTAAGATATTTTTATTGATAGAGTTTGTAGTTGTTTCTATGGCATCTAAAACACTGAGATTTCAAAAGAAAATCTTAAAGCTTTTTACTTGTTTCATGGCCCATTATTCATACCCCTGATATCTCACAAAAATTACATTGCTTAATTGACTTCACTGATTAAAAGATGCCAGAGTTTAGCTATAAAATTAGTCGATAACACACAGTCCTTTTATCTGTTCTCCAAAACCAAGCTCTTTGACTTCTAGATGTTTTCCATGGAGTTATTGAGCCTATCCATTTTGTTTTATTTATTTTATATTATTATTATTATTATTAGAGACAGGTTCTTGCTATGCTGCCCAGGTTGAAGTGCAGTGGCTATTCACGGGTGTAATCCCACTATGATCAATGTGGACGTTATGACCTGCTCCATTTCTGACCTGGGACAGTTTATCCCTCCTTAGGCAACCTGGTGGCTCCCTGCTCCTGGGAGGTCACCTTATTGATGCCAAACTTAATGCAGACACCCAATAGGATAGCATACCTCAGCCCAGAACACTCGGACTCCAGCAATCCTCCCCAGTCTCCTGAGTGTCTGGAACAACAGGTAACAGCTAACATTAAAATTAGCATAGTTTGTTGGTTGAAATTGAGGATTATATTGTCAGGCAAACCTGGGTTCTAATTTTGGCTCTGGAACTTGAAAGTGGTGTGATTTGACTTCTCTGATACTTAGTTTTCTCTAAAATGAAGATAATAATAGCACCTACTTCATAGGTTTGTTGTAAAGAGTGAGACTATAAATTCACACTTAATGCCTAGAGCATAGTAAATGCTCAATTAAAAAGTACATATTATTTCTATTAGTAATAAGAAGAATGGCAGTTACAGAACTTTAAAGATTAGCTACATGAGTTTCCAAATCAAACTGATCCGCAAAATCACTTAATTTTTCCAAAGCACTCATACCTCAGCCATACCTCCCCTAAGAAATTCCAAATGAATAAGATTCAACTGGCAAACTCAATCCTGCCCAGGTCTGTGGTGAGGACTGGAAATCTGTATTTTAAAACACCACAGAAGTATTCATAAAAGAAATCCCAAGAAAGCAACTACTAAACTGACTAAGGATGTAATAGGTCAGAATTACAAGGGAAAGTCAGGAGTTTCAGTGAAGAATATCCTTAAGAAGGACACAAATTCCATAATCAACCCTATAACTAAGAAACCAGAAGCCATTTATATGTGGGTTTGATTGACAATAAAAATGAAATACAATTAGGAACTCTAAAGAAAACAAAAAACTAGCAAAAGTGAGGACCAGCTAGGGACTTCAAACTACTTATGTACCCCAACCTGACTTGTACCCCACATCTCTACAATAAAAATAAATCAGTAAATCAGTAAAAACAGAATAAAATTAAAAATAAAACAAAAGGCTTTACTATAAACTTGGCTCTAACAGTAAACAAACTAAAATGTGCCATCATTCCAGATCAATGAAAAAAATAATGAAAGATAATCCACCTGATTTTGACACTTAAAACATTCTCCTTCCAGCAGCACTCATATGATTGCATTTTTCTTCCTATGGGCCCAACCACATGCACTTGTTTCTGCTGTGACTATTATGTACATGGATCTTACTATTAAAAATGTTGTGTATTTGTTTTATTATATTTATATTACGCATTTAATTTTGAATTAATTTTAGATTCATATGCAATTGTAAGAAACAATACAGAAAGATCTGGGAGATATAATGTACCCTTTACCAGTTTCCTCCACTGACAACATCTTGCATAACTATAACACAATATCAAGACCAGAATATTGACATTGGTATGGTCAAGATACAGAACAATTCCATCACCACGAGGATCCCATATGTTTATATTTTTATATCCATACCTAATTCCCTCCTATCCCATCCTCTCCCTAACTCATGGCAACCAATAAACTGTTCTCCATTTCTACAATTTTATAATTTCAAGAATGCATATAAATAATATTAATACAATCAGACAGTACATAGCTCTTTGAGATTGATTTTCCATTCAACATGTTCCCTGGAGATTTATCCAGGTTGTTGCCTGTATCAATAGTTCATTTCTTTTTATTGCTGAGTAGTATTCCATGGTAGGAATGTTTACTATTCACCTGTGGAAGGACATCTGGGCTGTTTTCAGTTTATGAATAAAACTGCTCTGAGCCGGGCGGAGTGGCTCACTCCTGTAATTCCAGCACTTTGGGAGGCAGAGGCGAGAGGATTACCTGAGCCTAGGAAATTGAGACCAGTCTGGGCAACATGACAAGACCTCTTTTCTACAATAAAATAAAAAAAATTAGCTGGTCATGGTGGCGCGTGCCTGTACTCCTAGCTACTAGGGAGGCTGAGGTGGAAGGATTGCCTAAGCCCAGCAGATTGAGGCTGCTATAGCCATGAGTGTAGCACTGCACTCCAGTCTGGGTGACAGAGTAAGACTGCACTCAAAAAAAAAGGACGCACTGAACATTTGTGTACAGTTTTTTATATGAACTTAAGTCTTCATCTCGCTGGGGATAAGTGCTCAGGAGCACAATTGCTGAGTCGTATAGTGCTTGCATGTTTAGTTTTTAAAAGAAACTTCCAAACTTTTTTCAGAGTGACTGTACCATTTTACATTTTCTACCATCAATGTATGAATGATCCAGTTTCACCACATCTTCCTCAGCATGAACTTTAGCCCTTCTGACAGATATATAGTGATATCGTATTGTTTTTTTCTCATATCTAATGATGATAACGTTTTTCCATGTGCCTATTTGCAATCTGTATATTCTCCTTGGTGAAATGTCTCGTCATCTCTTTTGCCCTTTGGTTTGATTTATTTAAATCAAGGTATAGATAAAGAAGTCTGAAGATTTCATTAAAGTTGTAGAGCAGAATTTCTTTTATTTTTAATTTTGTCATTTTGTTTTAAAATCTAACACTTAAAAGCACTTACGGTATGCCAAGCAGTATTTTAGTTGCTTTGAAATATTTATTTCAATGTAAGTGAAATTTTATCTTACAGTAACCCTAAAAAAAAGATACTGTTGTGATCTCCATTTGAAAAATTAAAAAAACTGAGGGCACAGAGACATTCAGTTTTACCCAAGATTACATAGATAACAAGTGTTGGAGCTGAGATTTGAACCTAGACAGTAGTTGTTATAAGTTTAACAATGTACAAGTAATATTTTAGCTGACGGAAGTCAAAAAGAGTGAGAGAAGGGAGAGTGTGGGAGATAGTGTCTCTGAAATGAGTGTCAATAAATATTGACTGTAATTAAGGAATCTAGAAATAAAGATTTAATTATGTTATTTAAAGTGATAAAAGCAACCACTAAAATATTGTGAAAAATATAATAATATAACAAATAAAATTTTGGGAAAGTCAGAAGTTGGTAAAAGAGGTAGCATAAATATACAAAATATTTCATCTTTCTTAGTAGAAAGTCAGTAAATACTATTTTTAAATGATAAAGCAAGAGTCAGAAGTATAAACATATTATTAAGAGCAAGGATCTCAGCCGGGCTCGGTGGCTCAGCCTGTAATCCCGCGCCTTTGGGAGGCTGAGGTGAGTGGATTGCCTGAGCCCGCGGGTTCGAGACCCGCCTCGGGTCTCCAACTTCTGGGCCAAGATAGGGGCAAGTGAGCAAAGCGAGCAGTGGCAAGTGAGCAAAGCTTCATCTGTATTTACAGCTGCTCCTCACTGCTCGCATTACCACCTGAGCTCTATCTCCTATCAGATCAGCATAGCATTAGATTCTCGTAGGAACACTAACCTTATTGTGAACTGTACATATGAGGGATCTAGGTTGTGCACTCCTTTGAGAATCTAATACCTGATGATCTGAGATGGAGCTGAGGCAGTGGTGCTGGTGCTGAGGAGTGGCTGCAAATATAGATTAACATTAGCAGTGAGGTTTGACTGCACAGAGACCATAATAAAGCAATTGCTTGAAGACTCATATCAAAACCTTATCAGTGAGTGGCAAGTGAGTTGATGCACTTCAATTGTATATTTGCATCTGGTGACAGGTTTTAAGTCAAAATCTGGCACTTATTTTAGTCCACCTGTGGCCTGCCCATTATTTTATTTACCACTTCCATCCATGCTTCTTTTTTTATGGTGAGTTTTATAATTATTTCATTGTATATTGCAATGTAATAATAATAGAAGCAAAGTGCACAATAAACGTAATGCACTTGAATCATTTTGAAACCGTCCTTCTACCCCGGTCCATGGAAAAATTGTCTTCCACAAAACCAGTCACTGATGCCAAAAATATTGGGAACTGCTGGTTTAGAGTAATATTGTTAATCATCAAGAAAACTTAACATTTATAATAATAAATGTGACTACCTCCAGAGAAAACTGGTAAATAAACAGGGAACTTTCACTTTTTCTTCTATATTTTTAAATTTCTTAGACCTCTATGCAGTTATTATGTCTATAATAAAAACAAAGGACATTTTAAAGCACCCCAGATAATTCAGATAAGGTCAGGTTTCATAACCACTAACCTGAATTACACCCCATATCCTTGACAGTCTTCAAAGATAGGTGAGAATGAATGGTTTAGCATGTTGCATAGTGGTTCTACATGTGGTATCCTTTACTTTTAAGTCATCCTAGGATGCTATTCCTAACTCTAAACTTTTTTTGCCCCTCCGCTCCCTTTTATTATCCAAACTATCTTCCCTCAAATCCAGAATCAGAAGATTGGTAGAAGGTTATCAACACTGTTAGGGTCAAATATAGAAAACTGATTAATTTCTACCTTCCAAACTCAAGCTACCGACACAGTATAAAAATAGATCTCTATCATAGCTAATAGATGCTCAGAAGAAGGTTCGTTTGAAAATATAATATGTGCACATGGTCACAAAATTCAAATAGCACAACAGGGTAAACAGTGGAAAGTAAATCTCCCTGAACTCCAGACTCCATGTCTTACTTGCCAAAGTCAATCATTGTTAACATTTTAAAATATGTCCTTTTAGATTACACACACACACACACACACACACACACACACACACACACACACACGGGAGCATACCCTTCCCATATTATTTTTTCCCTTGCTTCTTTTTTTGAATAACTTCTTTATTTGAAACATTCAACATAGTTGAACTATTTGCTAATCATTCTGGCCTGTTACATATGAAAGGTTTTTGAGTTATGCTAGGGCATAAATAATGCTTGTGCTTTTAAAATTTCTAAATGTAAGAAATTACATTCTGACTAATACAGAAAAGAATGACATAAAACGTTCTTGTAGTCCAAAGGTTATCACTGCTTTCTGATGTTTTTCTTCCAAATAAATTGTTTTCATCTGATATCATATATAATTTAGGTCAAAAATAAGATCCTATACATTCTGTTTTATAAATTTCCTGTTTTCATTTCCTGTATGTTCTCCAATTCCTGTTTTTTTAAAAATAATACAAAATATTAAATAATTATCTAGCAAGCCTATATCGACAACCATTTACTGCTTACTTTTCTTAAGTAATAAACAATTTTATGATTTGTACATTTTAACACCCCAGTCAAGCTGAGTAAGATAAGTAGAGATGGATCTCTTTTCAGAAATATACCAAAACCCACAACTTAGGTATTATACCAGAACTCAAGAGACTGTGAACAAAATATTGAAATTTCTAATACAGGCTAACCCTAAGTGACCCTGACTGACCCACACCTTTTTCTTACAAGATAAAGAACCTCTATTACCATATCAGCTCACCAGTTAAAATGTTTACTATCTAACATCAAGGAAGAGAGTGGGGGAAGAAGGAAAAAAAAATATTACACATTCAGGCATTGTAGTATTTCATCAGCAGATTTCCAGATATACTATGATACACAAGCCTATCAATTACATAAACTCCCAGAAAGTTTAAATAAAACAATATACAAAGAAAAAGACCATCATATAACAGCAAAGAAGTTAGTGAAAACAGTTGCCAGTGTCAGGCAATGCTTGAGCCAATCTAATGGGGAAAATGTCAGGAGAGATTAAGACTGCTGCTGTCTTTAAATCTTCAGGTGGTACATTCCCTCTGATAGCTGCTGTGCCAAGAAAGACAGCAATCAAAATCAGTAACCCAGTGGCCCTTTCAATTACAGTCCTTCTTCCCCAAAATGGGTTGTCATTGTGGGGTTATTGGAAGCCTGTGAAATGTTAGAATGGGTTCTGGGAAAAAAATAATAAAAAGCTAAATCTGTGATTCACAAACCCTTCTTGAGGCCCTCTTTTGGGAGACTGCAATTTTATCTGAAGCTTGGGTCCAGAATGAATCTCTATCTCAGGTGACATAGTGATCAAGGTTCTGTCAGTTCTGCCTGCAACTTGGATAAATGAGCATGACATTTGTGTATTTTAGCTTCCTTTTTAAAAATTTTTTTTAGAATCATGGGGCATATGTGAGGATTTGCTACATAAGTATATTGTGTAAAGGCAAGGTTTGGGCTTCTGGCAAGCCCCACTCCCAGTGATGGGAATGGTACCAAATGGGTGGATTTGTGTCCCTTTTCCCCATCCCTCCTTTAACAATACCCAGCATCTGTTGTTCCTATTCTTGTGCCCAGTGTTTTAGGGCCCACTTATGAGTGAGAATATGTGGTATTCAGATTTTTTGTTTCTGTGATAGTTCACTTAAAATGATGATCTCCAGCTGCTTCTATGTTGCTGCAAGGGACATGATTTTGTTATTTTTATAGCTGCATTTTTTTCGTATAATAATATTTTTTGAAGATTTTTCCAGATCTTTTACATATATATCTACTTTATTATTTTTTAACAGCATGATATTCTCTTATATGAACATGCCATGTTTATTTAATGTTTCCCATTTAAGGGTATTTTATTACTATATTTTTACATTTGTCATTACAAAAAACACCACAGTGACCACATTTGTACAAAAAACTTTACAACTGCTTTTATTTCTGTAGAATAGATTTACAGACGCATATGACCATGATATATATGTGTGTGTACTCTCCCTAAAGTAGCATTATCATTTGATGTCTGTATAATATTCTATTATATGACTACTAAATGCACTATAACTTATCTAAGTAATTACCTCTGATTGAATAGTCAGTTGTTCACTTGCAAAAATGCTGCAGGAGTGAAGATGTGTGTGTGTGTGTGTGTATGTGCATGTGTGTGTTTAGTGTAAAGAGAGAGAGATTTATTTTAATGATTGGCTCAAATGACTTTGGAGGCTGACATGTCCAAAACCTGAAGGGAAGAGACCAGGGAAAGACCAGAAGTTGCAGATCAAATCCAAAGGCCATCAGGCTGAAGAACTAGAGAAGAGCCAATGATGTAGTTCAGTTCTGAAGGCTAGCAGGCTGGAAAGCTGGGAAGATCCAACGTAGCTCATGTCCAAAGGTCATCTGCTAGAAGAATTCCTTCTTGCTTTGGGAAGGTCAACCTTTGTTCTATTAATGCCTTCAACTGACTGGATGAGGACCACCTACATTATGGAAGGCAACTTGTTTACTCAATGTCCACCAACTTAAATATTAATATTATTCAAAAAAGCACCCTTACAGAAACATCCAGAATAATGCTTGATCAGATATCTGCGCACCATGACCCAGCGAAGTTGATACAAAAAAATTAACCATCACAGTATGTGTGTGCATAGAGTCATACTTAAAGTCAATGACCACCTAAGAATATAGAAATCAGACTAATATTTTCTGGTTACTATCCATTTACAGTGGCAGCATTTTTATTTTATTTTTATTTATTTATTTATTTATTTATTTATTTATTTATTTATTTATTTATTTTTGAGTTGAAGTCTCACTCTGTCGCCCAGACTAGAGTGCAGTGGCCACTTCCGGCCACTGCAGCCTCGTCTGCGGGGCTCCAGCGATCCTTCCGCCTCAGCCTTCCGAGTAGCCGGAATTACAGGCATGCGCTACCATGCCCGGATGATTTTTTGATTTATTGTAGAGATGAGGTCTCGCCGCCCAGGTGGGTCTCGAACCCGCGGGCTCAGGCAATCCACTCACCTCAGCCTCCCAAAGGCACGGGATTATAGGCTGAGCCACCGAGCCTGGCGGCAGTATTTTTAAATGCACCAAATTTATCATCACTTCAGAAAAGTGAAACCTATAATACTTTATATCCACCAAACCAGGTCTTATGAACCTGTTTAATTTTTACCAATCTGATAAGCAGGCCTCGTCTTACTTTCTGGTACTCTTTTTTAATTGTAACTAGTGTGCTCATTTGGACAGTAGAGTCGAGTGTAAGTTGAACCAGGATATTGAATAAGGGATGTGTGGGGTAATTGTCTGGACATTGCCTCTCTCCCCCATATCATGTTTCTTTCTGCCCTTGCCCCAGGGAGCAGCCTCTGGCCACGGCTGATCTCTGCAGGATATGCATATTTCCTGTAATAAGTCATGGGGGTAACAAGTCACAGGATGCAGGTAACCAAGTCACCTAACGACAATGTAGTTGTCATTTTTAATCAATGTGATTGTAAACGCTATATAGAAATTTGAATAATTAACTAGATTGATTATAAAACTGTTTGTTATGCTGTCCTGAGACACTGATTCCTCACCAACCCGCCACCATTGGTGACACTCTCATAAGTGTAAAAAATCAGTGTCTTTCCCTGTGGACTTTTGGGTGACTTCTTTGGAACAGGTAAATATTATATGCAGGTCCTCTCGAATTTGATGTAATCGGCAGGATATTTCCGAGAAGCTCCCCCATTGTAGGAGCCGCAGTAGAGACAGAGAGGGTAGGGAATGTCTGCTGGGGGTATTCACACGGTGGACCACTGGCACGATGCAGTCTAAGGGTGCCAGCTTTGTAAAAAACTGGGGGCCACTGTATGAGTACGAGGATACCCTGAAAACACCAGACTGCTGGAATTATTGAAGACAGTTGATGAGAAGGGACAATTTCAAAAGAAAAAAGATAGCTGTGCAGACAGCATCTGTGACATGGTCCCTGCTTTGTGCTCTCCTAATGGCTATTGGAGCCACTAGGAGCCAGGTGCAGATATTGCAGGAGGAATTAAGATTAGAAAGAGGTGCTCGGCTAACTCAGGTAGAGAGCAGAATATCTGTGCTATCTCTGCTAGTAGGTGAGACAGTACAGGGAGATGTGCAAGCTATCTCAGACCTGGGAGAAACGAGTTTGACTAGGCAGAAGCTGAGAGTGTGAAAAAAGAACCTGAAGGGGAAAAAAGTGACAGAGGGTCCCATAAAGGTGACCCACAAGAAAATGTAGATGGATTTGATTAAGGCAGGGGTGGGTGGATTTGAGCAAGACAGATAAGCAGCCCACTGTGGTGTTGGTGGAACTGTGGAAGCAACTTCACATAGAAAAGCATTACTATCTCGGAAAAGAGGACTGAGGTCTGGGTATTAGAGTGGACACCCAGTAATAAGGAGGTTCCCCCTTGAGGCTGTAAGATGTAATGAAAAGAGGGACCTACAGAATGCTCTTTCCTCCCTTGAGCCCAGTTCTCTCCTGGAGGATGACAGCATTCTGTCCTGGCCCTGGTCTCAGGCCTAGGGGGTGGCCAAGACATGAAGGATGGATGAACCTCTTCCGTAGATCAAAGGCCACATATTGAGCTCACTATATACAGGACCGCCACAAAATGTACAAAGAATAATAACTTTGGTGGACACGAGCTGAATGCACTCTAATATATGGTAACCCAAGTAAATCTGAAGTGCCTCTAACTGCTATAGATGAGTATGGTGATTAATTAATCAAGGTTAGGAGGGTGATATTAACTTTGTGCATCAGCTGCCTACCCCCTAGAGTCTATGCTATACACATACACACACACACACACACACACACACACACACACACACACATTAGGAATTCATGTGCTGCCAAGATTGTATTTAGAAACTAGTGCTACTGAATTTCACCTGCTAGCAAGGGTAGTTAAAACTGTAATCAGAGAGCATGCCAAACACCCTCCTATGGTCCTGCCAGCACCAAACAATACCACTTACCTGGCAGGCACAAAGAAATTGGAAAAAACATACAGGAATTGGCAAAGGTTAATATAATCTGCCCTGCTCACGGCCCCTATATTTACCGGATATGACCAGTAAGGAAACTGAATGTTACCTGGAGAATAATGGTAGATTACTGGGAATTAAGTAAAGTCATACTTCCTCTGTATGCTGCTCTACCCAATATCGCTGACATATTGAAACAATTAGGGACACAAATGAGCACATACCATTTTGTAGTGAATTTGGCTAATGCTTTCGATAGTATTAATATTCATGCAGATTGTCAAGATCAGTTTGCATTCATCTGGGAAGGAAGACAGTGGACATGCATGATGCTGCTATAGGGTATTTGCACAGCCCTACCTTATGTCATGGCATGGTCACTCAAGATTTGGAAAGCTGGAGGCGATCTGCATCAGTGCCTCTATTTCATTATATAGATAATATCATGCTAACTTCTGATTCTCTTACAGACCTATAGCAGGCCACACTCCAGCTGATTGAACATTTTCAGGGGAAAGGATGGGCGGTGGATCAAAACAAGCTGTAAGGACTTGGCTTATCCATCAAATTCTTGGGAGTTATTTGGTCTGGCAAGACAAAAGTGATGCCTTCCGCTGTTACTAACAAAATACAGGCTTTTCCCTGCCCAACACTTCCCAAAGAGCTACAGGAATTTGGGGGCTCATTTGGATATTGGAGGGCATTTATTCCACATATAGGGCAGATCATACAACTCCTATATAGATTAATCAAAAAGGCACACCAATGGGACTGGAAAGAGGAGTGCCAACAGACTTTCACAGCTGCCAAAAGTGCTGTGGACATTCTAAACCAATCCCTTCCCTGTGAATTAGATGTGAATGTTACTCAGGAGGGATATGCCTAGGGGCTTTGAAAGAGGGGAAAGCTTGGCTTCCCACTGGTTTTTAGTTGCAGACCTAAAAATGTGTCAAAACCCGCTATAGCCCCATCCAACAGCAGGTCAATGCAGTATATCAAGCTGTCTTGGCAACAGAGCCAATTACTGGACAAGCCCTGGTAACTGTGTATACCTCTCTGCCCATAGTGGGATGAATCCATGACCTCTCTCACAGACTCCACAGTTCAACTGCGCAGACTTTGACCAAATGGTGAGCATATCTCCAGCAGCATAGCAAACTCTCCACAAGTCCTCTAAGCCAGGAACTGCAGCAGCTCCTAGGACTGATAACATTCTTTGATGCAGGTGAGAAACTGTCAGAGCAAATAATTATTACCCCATCACTCATTAGGGAGGACATACCACTGGTCCCAGAAGAGACTTGGTACGTGGACTGACCGTATAGGGAACAACCCCCTCTATGGCGAGCTGTTGCATACCAGCCAAAAACATAGACTATCTGGATGGAAGATGGGATCAAACAGAGCAGTCAGTGAGTAGAGTTGTGGGTAGTGTAGCTGGTGATATTCAGAGAGTCAGGCTCACTGACAATTTGCACAGACAGCTGCGCAGTGTTCAAAGGACTGATGCTGTGGGTGCCATAATAGTACCCACAGCAATGGACAATTATGAACAAGCCCTTCTGGGGTCAAGATATGTGGCAGGACATTTATGCCACGAGCCTCCAAAAGAAAATCACTATCTTCTGTGTCTCTGCGCATTCTCCCCTGCAGAGTCCAGGGCCTAGAAGAAGCACTCATGGAGAACGTGGTCAGTAGGCTACATCATAAGATGAACCATGTTGGACAGAAAACTCTGTGGGAAGTTGAAAAAGTTTGGGGGCTTCTCAGTAAATGCTTTCACATAGCAATTGCTTGCAATAATTACTCCATATATGCTGAGAGACACCCACAGAGACTGCCAGCACAAGGTGAACATATTAAACAAGGCCGTAAGCCCTTGACCCCCTGGCAGGTGGACTATATCAGCCCCCTCCCCATGTTGGAAGAGGCCTGGTTTGCTGTTACTTGTGTTAATACTACTGCAGGATTACTGCAGGCCTTCCCTAGCAAGCAAACTACACAGTGCTCAACCATAAGAGGACTGTCGTAGCTCCTGGCAGCATACAGTATCCCTAAAGTTATCAAAAGCCACCAGAGAACCCACTTGACTGGACATTAAGTGCAACAATTGGTTGAGCGGCTGCATATTAATTGGAAATTTCACCTATCTTACAATCCCACAGGCATCAGTCTAATATAAAGATATAATGGCATTCTAAAGAATGCTTTGAAGACAGACCAACGCTCATTGTAGAGGTGGACAACCCAATTGCATGAAGCAATTTACACTCTCAACAAGAGACCCTATGCTGGCTGTCCAGCACCCCTAGGTATGCTAATACACTGCGGGCAACTACCCTAAGGATGCAAATTCAGATGCAGGAATCCTCATCGCAACCAAGCTGAGGAACTGAGATTAACCTGTTGCTTCCTACCCCATAGAACATAGTACCCAGAGAGACTACCCTCCTTTGGCCCTGGGAAATCCAATCTGAACCCTGGTGGTGCTCCCTACTGGCTCCCTTGGTAGAGGGGATAGAACTTAATTTAGATATTCATCCTATGGTTATGAGAAAATGGTTAAATACTGTTAAGTATGATAACCTCCGGTCTCAAATACTCAAAAGGGGAACTATTACCATTTCTATGTGGCAATTCATGGCACCCACACTGTCCTTTTATGTCATGGACAGGAGGGCTCCTAGGCCTAATAGGGCATGGTATTCCAGGCCAGGTAGGCCTACCCAACGTGTTATGGTGTCACAGAACAGCACTGTTGCATGTGTTTTGCCTGATAATAGAGATTTACCTCTGCTTGTTCCTTTCAAACATTTATCTTATCACCCTTAACCTAGATTCTAGAAATACATTCCTCCAATGGGCCGGAACCCTTGCCCAAGTGAACAAGTCAGCATGCTGGATCTCCTGAGAGTTCCCTGCATCAGCCACATCAGGGATGCCATGGAAAATGAAACTGACCAGTGAGTCAGAGTGGAATGCTTTCTGTCACTGGGGCCCATTTTGGAACATTCCACAAGGCCTTAGTGGATACAATGAGACCAAGAAATAAATTTCCTCCTTGGTGAGGGAGCACATCAGTAATACTTGTCCCTACCTGAGATATTTGGTATGGAATGGGCTGGGATGGTTAACAATTGTAAAGATAAAAATGAGGGGTCACGCCCTACTGTGCATTGAGCACCTTAATGGCACCACTAATGAAACTTCCGAGAAGTAGTCTAAACCCCTAAAAATATGTGCTATAACACCACTACCCTCACTACCAATGAGTGCTGGGAAAAACAAGACCGTAAAAGATAAATGGGATCCTATCTGGCCCCCTGGGATAGCCTGTGGGCATGTGGCACTTACAGATGGCCGTACTTGCCATACAATTGGACTGGCACTTGTACATGGGGATGACCATACATTCCTGGGAGAATCTTAGATACTCTTCTCAATCAACTCTCAAACTGAGACTTGTTCACAGCCTGGCATCGTGCAAAATACATTCCTTTTGTCTACCTTCATGCCACAAGTAAGAAATAAATCCGTAGAAAAAGCTATAAAAGTCCTTGCTAACCACACTGCAACTGCCCTCAATTACACTAAATACTCTATCCTCCTTCTCAATGATGAAGTTACCCAAATGTGCATGGTGGTATCACAAGTTAGATTGACTTTACTGAAGCACAGAGGGGCACTTATGCCATACTTAAACTTGAATGCTGTGTATACATTCCTGACAATGGTCATTACGCGTCTATGGCCCTTAAGGTCCTGAATACTAAAATCATTGTTGTTCCTCAAATTGCTGAAGACCCCTTTTCCAAGTGTTTTGAGTCACTAAGCACTTTCTGGCAAAAGGTAATCACAGGTATTATAATCACTATAGTGATTTTGCTATTTAGATCCTGTGCTCTTTATTGCATATGCAGGATACGGATGCAATGTTTCACTCACGTGTCCACCTCTGGGACCTTGCAGAAGATCAATGTTAACGAGAAGATTCTAAAAGTGGAAAAAGGCTAACATAGGTGTGGAATGTGGAGTAATTGTCTGGACATTGCCTCTGTCTTCCATATCTGGCTTCTTTCTGCCCCTCCCCCAGGGAGCAGCTCCTGGCTAAGGTTGGTCTCTGCAGGCTATGAATATTTCCTATAACAAGTCGGGAGGTTAACAACTCACAGAATGCAGGTGACCGAACAACCTCAAAACAATATAGTCATTACTCTTAATCAATGTGATTGTAAATACTGTATAGGAATTTGAATAATTGCCTTGCTTGATTATAAAAGTGTTTGCTGTCCCAAAGTACAGATTCCTCACCAACCTGTCACCATCAGTGATCCTCCTGTAAGTGTAATAAACCAATGCCTCTCCCCGTGGACCTCCAAGTGACTTCTTTGGAACTGGTAAACATTAGGTACAGGCCCTCTCATATTTAGGGCTATCACGTTACAGCATCATTGTCTTAGTGTGAATACCATGGAAATAATGTTTCAATGCACTTCAGAAGCTTTTGTAGACACCATCAAATGTGTGTGTGTGTGTGTGTGTGTGTGTGTGTGTGTGTGTGTGTGTGTATCCCCATTTGGTAAACATATAGGAAAAACATTTTTATATACTTATTGTCATATATATGCTGTATTTATATATACCTACAATAGTGTGTAAAAATATGCTGTTGTAACTTTGAGACAAGAGGCAATATATTGTGCCTCTTGAATAAGAATGCGTCAATAGCGTTATAAATTTTTCATGTGCATACTCTGACATAGCAATTCCAAGTCTAGGAATTCCTTAAAGCATATGTTCTGGAGTGTGACCAAACTGAATTTGAATCCAGACATCACTACATTCTTCCTGACTGTGTGACCTCTCTTCATCACAGTCTGCCCTTCTGCAAATTCAGAGCAAATAATAGTACCCTGGCACCTATAGGTAGTACTACACTGTCTTTTACCAGTAAGGAGACCAAATGTCTGGGACTTAAGGAAGTTGCAAGGATATGAGACTTTCAGTACTAAATCCAGGAAGGTCCTGGGGCAAACCATGTTACCTCCTTCAGGAACCAAGGTTCTTGACCAGTCAGCTCTACAAAGTATCACAATCATTCTATGAGGAGGAACCCAAAAAAACCTGGAATTTATGTATTAAAAACTGTGTATTTATTCTTACATGTTTAAACTTAAGTCACTGTCAATGTACTCTCCATTTGATGCAATACACCTATTAAGACAATTTTTCCACTGTTCAAGACAGTTTTTGAACTCATCAATTTTGATGCCTTTTAGTGCTTCTGTCATTTTTTGTTTCACCTATTCCACATTGACAAAATATTTCCCTTTCATAACTTTTTGCATTGGGGAAACAAAAAAATGTCGCTCAGAGTGAGATTGAGTGAATAGGGAGGATGAGGCATGGGGGTCATGCTGTTTTTAGCCAAAAACTGATGAACACTCAGCACAGTGCGGGCAGGTGCACTGGTAAATCACCCATTATGAAATGGGCAAATGTGTTGAAAGAATCTAAAAAACAAATTACTGAAACCAAACACAGCCTCTGAAGACAATGCTAGCTGGTACACTGATGCTGATGGATTCCTAGAACGCTTTGTAGCAGGGAAAGCCTGTACTACAGGGGGCCCACTCTCCAAAAAATAATTCCAGGTTTTTTTGGTCTCCCCTCATAAGTAACCATCTTGACCACTTATGAAGTGCTAGCCACCAACAAGACCCAGTACATAATAATGCTTGCACGCTAATCAGCTGCAGTGTGTTAAAACACAGATGGCTGGGCCCCACCTCCAGAGATTCTGATTCAGTAGATCTGGTGTGGGGCCTGAGCTTTCACATTTCAATGACCCCCTACATAATGCTGCTGCTCTGGAGAACACACTGTAAGCATCCCTAAGCCCAATAAATTACTAACTAGGGGAGTGTGTGGAAAAAGGTATTTAAAACTGAGGGGGTTTACATTCTCAGCAAAATGTACCTTCTCGCCTCCCATTTCCCACCCCGTCCACACCCAAACCAAACACATCTGAGAACAAGGGCCAAGCTTCCATCTCAAGCGGGCCAACCAACCCCAGTTACAAAACAGCTTATAACCCATAACCAAAACCCATTGTAGAAATGCATACCAGGCACAGACCAAATGGTGAGACAAACAAGATACAAACAGCAGATAAAAGCCTTACAACTGACATTGGTCTCCATAGCAACACTGAATATTTTCTAATACAGTGGACCCAATCTCATTCATCCTTGAAACCCCAGTGCTGGGTGCACATCAGGTGCTCAACAAACATGAACGATTCTTTTCTTGATGCCTTTATGAGGAGATGGGTATTTTAGTACAAGCTGAAATTTACACCCATTACCCCAGTCAACAGGTTTGCTACCTCATTTCAGGACACACACCCTAAGACCTACTAGCACTGCCCTGGGTGGGCTTTATTGGGTGGTCTTTCCTTCATCCATCACATTTATTATCTATCTAACGCCTGGGCAGAGCTCTGGACTTGATCATGGGCTCTGGGATTAGCCAGGTCTGGGTGCAAAACATTGCTCTCCACTGACCAGCTCTGTGCACTTGGGTAAACCAACTCTGTAACCTGTAATCTCCGTATCAAGAAAAGAGGGTGGAAATTCTACCAACTGCACAGGATGCTGGTGGGGATGAAATGAAAGAATAAGAGTGACACTGTGAACACAGTGCCTGGTACCCAGTAAGTAGTCCATAGAGGTCAGCCATTGTTACCCAAGATGCCTGGGCCAGAATCTTGCTGTCTGACAATAGCGAGTAATGGGTGGGGGTACCCAGGATCCCTGTGTGGCCATTCTTGGCCACTTCATAATTAGCCAGCAGTCCTGGGGCAAAAAAGACAGGAGACTGAGGGCAGGAGCTGACGAGAGCCCACTCTCAAAGACCTCTCAAAGGTTCTCAAAGACCAGCTCTAGGGAAAAGAAAAGTATTAGTCAAGAAGCCAGTGGGCAGAATGAACACATAGCATGCCAGGATTGGGCATCTGGAACCAGAACGCCTAGTTTTCAAAAGCAAGCAATGGGACTGCAGCAAAAATTAAGTAAACGGATTCATGTAAAGCACTTAGCACACTTAGCACGCATTCAGTGAATGTCAGTTACTATTAGATTAGCCATGATCCCAGACCCTTAAGGAGTCAGCTAGTGGAGAAACCAGCTCACTAATGATGGATTTATACTGTATGTAACTTTATGAATTGGCTCTTTTCATTCAGTATAATTCCCTGGAGAGTCACTCAGATTGTTATGTTTATTACTAGTCCATTCATTTTCATTGTTGAGTCATATTCCATAGTGGATGTCTCAGTTTTTTGTTTTGTGCTGTTTTGGTTGGGTTTAGGTTTTTTGCCATTTACCCATTAAAAGACATCTGGGTTGTTTCTACGATTTTGGTCATTTAAAAATTGCTATTACAAATAAATGCGCTAAAAATATTCATGTACAAGTGTTTGCATGAACACAAGTCTTCTTTTTCTGTGACAAATTCTCAGTAGTACACTTGCTAGATTATATGGTGGTTGCACGTATGTTTTTTAAAGAAACTGCCAAACTCTTTTTCAGTGGCTGTAATATTTCACATTCCCACAGCAATGTATGAGTGATCCAGTTTCTCCATATCTTCAGCAACATTTGTTATTGTCACGACTTTTTATTTCAGTCATTCTGATTGATAGCTATCTAGTGATATTCCATTGTGGTTTTAATTTGCATTTTCCTTATGTTAAGGTATTGACATGAAACACCTTTTTTCCATTTTTATTTTTAGGTTAAGGGTACACATGTATGTTTGTTGCATGGAAATATTGTGTAGTGATGGGGATTGGGTTCTAGATAACCCAATCACCAGATAGTGAACACAGTACCCAACAGGTAATTTCTAAACTCTAACCCCTCTTTCTACCTCCTCCCTTATTAGTGTCCCCAGAGTCTATTGTTTGCATCTTTGTGGCCACTTATCTCCCACATATAAGTGAGAACATGTGGTGTTTGGTTTTCTGTTTCTTAGTCAGTTCACTTAGGATGATGATCTCTGGCTCCATCCATGTTGCAGCAAAGGACATGATTTCATTCTTTTTTATGGCTATGTAGTAGTCCATGCTGTATATATATCACGTTTTCCTTATCCAGTCAATTGTTGGCATGCACTTAGGTTGGTTCCATAATTTAGCTATTGTGAATAGTGCTTAATGAATATATGAGTAGAGGTATCTCTTTTATATATTGACTTATTTTCCTTTGAGTAGATCCCTGGTAGTGGTATTGCAGAGTCAAATGGTAGTTATTTGAAATATCTCCATATTGTTTTCCATGAGACTGAACTAGTTTAAAATCCCACTAACGAATAAATGTTCCCTTTTCCCACAGCCACACCAACATCTGTTGTTCTTTGACTTTCTAATAATAGTCATTCTGACTGGTGTGAGGTGATATCTCATTGTGGTTTTAATTGGCATTTTTCTGATGATTAATAATATAGAGCATTTCTTCATATGTTTCTTTGTTGCTTGTGTGTCTTCTTTTGAGAAATGACTATTCCTGTCGTTTGTCCACTTTTTTTGATGGGTTTTTTTTTCCATGTTGAGTTGCTTGAGTTCCTTGTAGATTCTGGATATTAGCCCTTTGATGAGGTGTAATTTGCAAATATTTTCTCCCATTCAGTAGGTTTTCTGTTCACTCTGTTGATTATTTCTTTTGTTGTACAAAAACTTTCCAGTTTAATTAAATGTCATTTGTCTATTTTAGTTTTGGTTGCAATTGCTTTGGGGGACTTTATCATAAATTATTTGCTTACGCCAATGTGCAGAAGAGTGATTCCTAGGTTTTCCTCTAGGATTTTTATAGATTAAGGTATTATATTTAAGTCTTTGATCCATCTTGAGTTAATTTTGTATATGGTGAAACATAGGAACCCAGTTTCATTCTTCTGCATATAGCTAGCCAAATGTCTCAGTATCGTTTATTGACTAGAACATCCTTTCCCCATTGTTTATTTTTGTTGGCTTTTTTGAAGATCAGTTGGTTGTGGGTATGTAGTTTTCATTTTCATGTTCTCTATTCTTTCTCATTAATTTATCTACTTTTGTACCAGGATCATCTTGTTTTAGTTACTGTAGCCTTGTAGTATAATTTGAAGTCAGGCAGAGTGATTCCTCTGCAATTGTTCTTTTTGCTTAGAATTGCTTTAGCTATTTGGGCTCTTTTTTAGTTCCAGACAAATTTGAAGATTGTTTTTTCACATTCTATGAAGAATGATGTTTATATTTTGATTGGCATTGCATTGAATCTGTGGATTTCTTTGGGCACTAAGGTAATTTTAACAATATTGAGCCTTCTGATCCATGAATATGGGGCTATCTTCCATTTGTTTGTGTTGTCTATGATTTCTTTCATAAGTGCTTTGTAATTCTCCTTGTAAAGATCTTTCACCTCCTTAGTTAGATGTATTTCCAGGTATTTTATTTTTTGTGCCACTAGTGGAAATGGGATTGAGCTCTTTATTTGGTCCTCAGCTTGAGCATTATTAGTGTATAGGAACACTACAGAATTCTGTACATCGATTTTGTACCCTAAGACTTTACTGAAGTCATTTATCAGGTCTAGAAACTTCTTGGAGGAGTTTTTAGGGCCTCAGAGTACCCAAAGGTATGTCTCAGTGAGGTGTTAGGGGATCTCTGCTGCTTCACAGTCTGTGCTCAGTAGGAGGAGGGTGGCCTAAACTCATAATCTTGAAGAGTGGGAGCTCCAGGCGCCTGGGGATATGTCTAGGCACTGAGTAGAGACAGCACCACAGCACCAAGGGCTCTATACCTGGGAGAAGGGTTGGCTCAGGCTCCTACTCCAAGTGATTGGGTGTGTTAGGGCATGGAGCACATGAGAACCTCATTGCACAAGGATCACTGCACAGGGAATATGAGGCACCTTGGGCTACTAATCTGGGTGTGTAGAAATGGGGGCCACATGATCTTTGGTACTGGGGATGCACACTTCCCCGACAGACTACAGTGCCAGGCTGTGGTGACTTGCAATGACATCTGAAACTCGATTCCAGATCATGGAGCTGACCCTGGCTTCAGGCCTCGCCAACTGGGAGAAATCACACAGCCAGGAGCTCTCCTACCACTAAAGGTGCTGATTCAAGTACAAAGGAGTCAGGTTCCTCCTGCTGGTCTCCTGTTACTTAGACTGCTTTCCCAGATGTGGAAGAGTGGGGACCCTCCTTTTCCTCAGTATTGCTGAGGCACACTACTTCAACTGTCACGCTGAAGAGTTCCAGGTTGCAAACATGACAATGGCTGGAGGACCTACTGTTCATAAGGGACCATGTTACAGCAGCTCTCCTGCTCATGCTGCAGGTTCTGTAGAATTGTGAGTTAAATAAACCTCTATTCTCTATAAATTACCCAGTCTGTGGTATTCAGTTACAGCAACAGAAAATAATTCAAGACATTACTCACATTTGTCTCCTTCAACGTTCCTTACATCTGACTTTTGGATTTGGTTAAGAAACTCATTTGGGACTCAGGCTCCTGGACGATGGATCTTCACATTCCTCTGTTCTTTGATGCATGTGTACTGATTATTTTCCAAAGACCAGGCCAACCTCCATGATATTCAATCTTACATCCTTATCTCCTTCAAAACCTTCTCTCTAATGACACAATGATTCCAAATCTTCATTTAATATCTTTTCTTGAAACCTTTGCTTCATTTATTCAACATATTCTACTGAGACACTATTCTTTGCTAAGTACTATGCTAGGCACTGGGGCATAAAGCATAGAACAAGAAAGACACAGACCCTAATGTTCTAACACCTGCATTTTATCTGGGAGAAATTAATATTAAATCATTACAGAAAGCATTACTGTCTCCTGTCTGCATCCTTGGGCTTATATCCTACTCCCACATTCAAACTTTATAATTTGGTAAAAGTAGATTAATAACCTTCCTTTAAACATACATTGGGCTCTCCTTCCTCCCAGACTTTTTACATGCTCTTCACTCTGCTAATCCTTTACCTCTGCATATGCAGTTAGTTACCAGGTACCTCAATGTCTATTCTTTCCTGAAGACCCAAATGAAATCCCACCTCTTCAGTGGAGGATTTCTCCATCATCCCTGCTGTACATGATGTCTTTCCCATCTGTATTTATAGAGTATTCATCGCTACTCATGACTCTTGACTATACATGCAATGCCTTATGTTTTAGTTATTTTCATACTTATATTGCTTTACTAGTAAGAAAGATAGTAAAGTTCTTGAGGGCAGGGTCTACTTCTGTCCTGTCTTCATGCACCTCACACATGTCACAGTGCCTTGAACATAGCAGTCACGCAATTGTTTCTCAGCAAGGGAATGGCTTCCCTAGACTGTTTAATTTAGCAAATGCTTGGGTAGCAGTTTCTATGCACCAAATACTGCTTGCTTAGGTAGCAAGTTGCCAAGTACCAGACACTAGTTTAATATTTTGACAGATATCAACTCCTTGGATTCTCGCAAGAACCCTAGGAGATACATACTATGAAGAGTCAAATTTCAGATTAGCAAAGTGAGGTTCAGGGAGATGAAATATCTTGCCCAAGCTCAAGGACTCCAGCTCGTATATACCAGAGCTGGATTCAATCCTAGGAACCTGCCTCAGACCTGAGTTCTTAGCCTTGGTCCTCTAATAAGGCCTGCAATTAATTGTTGAATGTGGAATCTGTAGCTATAGAAATGCAAATATGGAATCCAGATCTAACTGCCTTTTGGCAGTTCATGGCACCATTTCCCTGCCTGTGTTCTTCACACAAACTATGCTTCAAAGGGGTGCTGAGGTCAACAAAGTTACAGGAAGTACTGACTTACACTGGGTCTTTCTGAAGACTTCTGAAGGGCAGAATTCCTCTAGCCCTCTATGTCAGTGTCTCAACCTTCATTTCCATTATCACCGTCTACAAATCATTAAGTACTGTGCAAAGGTTGATGGTGGGGTTACAGCCACCTAAAGAGAAATGGGTTCAACTATTTTGAAAAATGCATTAAAAAGTCAATTTTACTCTATGTTAACTTATAGAAATAAATACTTCAATGTCTGCCTGAGTGTGTGATGCTTCATATGGTAAAAACATCCTCCACCTATAATAATGGATATTCTAATTGCAGCCACAAAAGCAAAAATCACATAATTGGGGCAACTGCTTCAGGTCCCCTCCCACTCTGGAAGCTTTTTTGTCCTCTCAATAAATACTGCTTTCTAAAAAAAAAAAAATCACATAATTGGAAGTTATGTAGGGCCCTTCCATTGTCATCCTTTTTTAACATATAAATTTTTAGATGGAAAAATATATTACATGAAAATGAAATGCTTTTTCCCATTGTTTCCCAAACACCCCCAGACTCTGCCCCAGATGTGTAGGGGCAGGTAGGTGTGACTGGGAAACCGTATATTTAACAAGGTCTGCAGATGAGTGTCATTATGTACAATGTTAGGAAACTGCTTTCACTCAATCCCCTGGCCTTCCAAGCCTTGCTCTCTCTTTCTCCTACCAATTCATTTATTCCTTCCTTCATCCCACAGACATTTGGGAGTCTCCCACGTGCTAGGACCTGTACATGTACGTTGGTGTACAGTCCCCAAGCTGTTCCTCTCATAAAGCCCCAAGTCTAGTGGAAAAAACTGACACCGATCAAGTCATTATAAGGCAAAGTGTGCCACAGGACAGGAAGTCCTGGGTCAGAAGAGAGGACCTCAAAGGAAAAGTTTAAGATTCTGGAAGTTATTCTAAAGGTGTTCAAAAGTAGAGTGGGCGTGATCAGATTTACATTTAAGTCATAGCTGACATTCATTGAATATTTACAATGTGCCAGATAATTTTTAAGAACTTTACATTCGGTATTAATTTATTTAATACTCACAACAACTCTATGAAGTAGATACAACTATTTTCCTTGTCTTGCAGATGAGAAAAATGAGGCATAGGGAAGGTTAAGTACCTTACCTGATGTCAAAAAACAGACCCTCTAAACCAAACCAGTGTCAGTGTGGTTAACTACACCCCAGCCCATCCCATGGATCACCCTACACTGTGAAACTGGATGCTACATGGTGCAGAATGGATTGAAGAGAGCCAGTAAGGAGGCTAGGGCAGCTGTCTGATTGTTTTAGAATCAAAAGTAATAGCTCTCAAATTTGGCTGCACATTGAATCACCTGGAAAGCTTTAAAAATAATTAAATTTTAATTTTGGTTCTACTGCCCAAAATTGAGATTTTATTTGTTTAGGCACTAGAAATTTTTTTTAAAGCTGCTCAGGTAGTCCAGTGTGCAGGCAACATTAAGAACCAGTAGTCTAAACCAGTATGTCTCAGGCCTTAATGTGAATAAAAATATCTTTAAACTCTAGCTAAAATGCAGGTTCTGAATCAGCTGGTGGTGGGAGGTGGCTTTGGACTGAGATTCTGAATTTCTAACAAGCTCCTGGTGCAGGTGCTGCTAGTTCATATACCACACATTGAGTAGATTCCTTATCTTATATATGAGTTGTGTATATGCTGGAGTTATTGATCTCATCAGTCCATGAGGTGACTGGGCAGATCCTGGGTCAACCAAGACACTTAGACTGGTCACTGTCTTTTAGAGGCATCCTTTTTTAGGATCCTTGCAGCTGGTTAGGGAAAGCCAGGCTCTGGTGGGTGAGAGAAAAGGTTGATAATATAGTACTGGTTTAGGCTATAGCAACGTGACTTAATGATTGAACAGCTATAACAAGTAAGGTAGAGAAGAAGAGCCAAGATTGAAAGGCTGACTCAGGTTTCTAGATTAGTTAATTGATGACATTAAGCTAAATAGAGAACACTGAACAGTACCTGAGTAGTGTGTGTGTGTGTGTGTGTGTGTGTATGTGTGTGTGTGTGTGTGTGTGTGTGTGTAGGAGGAAGATGAGTTCAATTTTGAACATACTGAGTTGGAGTTCCCTGTAAGACATCCAAGTGAAAATATCTAGTACAAGACTGAGTGGATGAAAATATTTGGGGCAGATGGAGAAAAGGTCAACACAAAGACTAAGAAAGGAACATCCAGAGAAAAATGAGAAAATCTAGGATTGTGTGTTGCTGTTGAAGACAAGGAAAAGGAATGAAAATTTTGAGAAGGAGGATGTGTGATGTTGGCTGTAATGCAGCAGTCAACATTACACATCCTTAAGTTGAATGCTTGGAAGTTTCCATTAGCTTTAGCAAAAAAGGGATCATTGATAATAGCAGTTTCATGGTGGTAGGCATAGGGGACAAAAATAGGATGGTGGCAGATGGAAGAGTGAATGTTAATGAGAAAGTGTGGGGAATGTTTTAAAAGATGTTTGGTTGTGACGGTCAAGAGAAAGAGAGACAAGGCAGTAGTCTGGCATGGAGAAATGTAACCAAACAAGGATATACTTTAAAGATGCATGTTTAAATGCCAATGGGAAGAAGTTGATAGAGGGAAAGATATTTTCAACAGAGAAATAGAGGACAGTCAATCAGGCAAGATGCCAGAAAAAGCAGGTAGGGAAGGCAGATCATGACAGGAAGATGACACCTCATCCTAACATGGGAAAAGGGTGTAGCTAAGATTATAAAGGTGGTGGAAATTTCAAGTAAGTTGCTTGATGGCTTCTATTTTTCCTGAGAAGGGAGACCTAAGTCATCATCTAAGACAGGGGATGGAAGTGGGTATTAGGGTCAAATGTTTGAGTAAAGTGGAAAAGATTTAAAACAGTTATGGTACAGAATGAGGCAATGAGTGAATTGCTGGGCTAGATTTGAAGGACCACTTGAGATGAGTAATTATGAACTAATGGTAGAAGGAATTTTACCTTGCTGTGTGACCTTTTCTAGCAGTACTCAGCTACTTCAGGAAAGGTATAAAGAAAGTAATTTGAGGTCATCCAGGTTTGAGAATTTCCTAGCTAGAAGGGTGAATTGAGTGAACCTCCTTCTCACACTCCCTTCCCCTGGCACAGAATGTAAGGAAGCACTCATTCTTAAGGTCATGTAAGTGTGGGTTTGGCACCTGAGAACGAGTGCCCCCCTTGTATTTTGTTTAGGGATAGCGGAAGTGGGGGGAAAGTGCATTGGTCATGAGGAATACTGACAAAAGAGCAACTGCAGTGATGAGCCATGTTATGCAGGATAGAAAAAGACGAAAGTCAAAACGGGGAAAAATAGAGGAATTAGGCAGTGGTAAGGTGAAGGGAATGATAAAGTAAACTTAAAGGCTAGGGAAGTTGTGACCAGCGAGGAATGTCTGAAGTTGTAGTACTAAATATGGAACAAGTTTGGAGTTGTAAGTTCTAAGAAAGTTCTGAAGTGAGATGGGAAATGTGAGTGGCTAAGGTGAAGGTCAAGAAGCTTCAAGATCAAGGTGCCAGATGGGTTGTTCATATAGCTATTGACTTACACAGAATGTACGGTGAGACTTGGAATGAGAAGAATGGGCCTACTGCCAACGTCTTTGGTAAATACAGAGGTGAATCTAGGAGACCAATAGATGACATCGACAAGGAAAATTTAAAAACAGTTAAACTAGCCGGCTAGTAGCTCAGCCTGTAATCCTGCGCTTTGGGAGGCCGAGGTGAGTGGATTGCCTGAGCCCGCGTGTTCGAGACCTGCCTGGGCAGATTGGTGAGACCTCATCTCTACAATAAATCAAAAAATTAGCTGGACATGGTAGCACGTGCCTGTAGTTCCAGCTATTTGGAAGGTTGAGGCAGAAGGATTGCCGGAGCCCAGCAGGTACAGGCTGCAGTGGCCAGGAGCATGCCACTGCACTCCAGTCTGGGTGACAGAGTGAGACTCCAACTCAAAAAAAAAAAAGTTAAACTGACAACTGTTAAGTCTCAAAAGGGACAGGAATTTTTGTCTTGTTTTCGTGTGTGTGTGTGTATGTGTGTTTTTATTGGCTTTTGGTTTTGTTTTTGCTAGCAAGAGGATTGAGGAGCCGAAAGTGGCTTTGAAAGTGAAAAAAAAACTTGCCCTGCTGTACCATGAAGTGGGGGAACATGAACTGCAGCCAGCTCAAGAACCAGCTGGGGTCTCTTTACTGATGAACTAGGCTTCACTTAAGGCTACATCATGAAGAGACTTTTATGAAAAAGTTGAGTTTGTAGGCAAATTGGTCAAACAGGAAATGTGAATTGCAGAGGATTTGAAGGGGGTGGTTGCAGTATGGTAGAACTAGCTAGTTTACAGGATTGAGGAGACAGTAAGTCACAGTGAGTCCCATGGAGGATAGCGGGCACTTAGGACTCTAAGAACTCATTTTGGCCTACATGTGATATCCTGAAGCTATCACATGGGGCTCAAATTTTTTACTGTTGTCTTTTCTTTGTCATGGTTTTCAGGGATGGGATAAGCATTCAGTGGTGATAGGGAGAACCTCATTCCGACTTCCAGTTCCTTGGATGTTTGAAAACAACAAACCTCTTATGTCATCATAGCATAAGAGGTCTTGTTAACTCCAAGTCCTGAAAGCATACACCTTTTTTTATTTTAAAGTTGTGGGGAACAATTCAGGGGTAGATATACAAATGGTCATTATACAGGTAAAGTGTGGGCCTCACTTTGGTCCCCACTTCACCTGGTTTGAGATCAGGTACACTTATTATTGACATGAGACCCACCCCCCACTGGCAGTTTCCCACTACTGCCAATCACTTTCTTGTAATATTCTGATAATTGTTCAGGGTTCGCTTATGAGTGAGAGCATGTGGTACTCAGTTCTTTGTTTCTGTGATAGATCACTATTATAGATTCTAAATCCAGCCAAGTCACTACAAAGTCCATATGTTTGTCCTTCTTTATGGCTGCATAATATTCCATTGTGTATATGTACCACATTTTTTATCTAGTCCAGTTTCAATGGGCAGCACAGTTGGTTCCATGTTTTTGCTATTGTGAGTAATGCTGCAATAAACATATGTGTGCAGGTATCATTTTTATAAAACGATTTGATTCCTCCAGATATAATCCCAGAGGAGAATTCCTGGGTCACATGGAAAGGTCAATCTTTAGATTTTTTAGGAATCGCCACACTTTTCCAGAGGTTGTACTAGTTTACACTCCCACCAACAGTGTAGAAGCATTCCCTTTTCCCCACATCCTCTCCAGCATCTGTTGTTTTTTGAGTTATATCAATAACTCAAATGATGGCCGTCCTGATTGGAGTTAGGTGGTATCTTGGTGTGGTTTAAATTTACATTTCTTTAGTCATTAATAAGACTGAGCACTTTTTTCATGTATCTATTGGCTGCTCATATGTCTTCTTTTGGGAAGCATCTATTCATATTTTTTGCCCACTTTTAAAGCATACACTTTTAACCACCTGCTACTAAGGATGAGGTTGTAGGATTTCCATAGCTGAATCATGTAAGGACTTGAATCTCCCCAAAGCAGGTCCAAGAGATTGAGGCTCAGTGACAGCAGCAGGCTACTCTCAAGGTTTGTGGAAGGACCTAGGAATTTTTCCCACACATCATATGTAATGAACTTGCTTGGTAGGTGCAAGGCCATTTTGGTCCCAGATCTATTGCACAGTCACAGTGGAGATGGGGAGATGCTGTTGCCACTTTTACATTTGAAAACCTTTTATTATAAACTGGGGACTTGCTTAGGACCCCTGGCTTAGGGATATTACATGAAGTAGTACTTGGCAGGGGCACCAGCGTTTGGTTGGCAGAAAAGTGGCATGAAATAGAGGTTTGAATTTTCCATGAGGAGATCATATCATGGAACTCAAGCCAAGAGAAATCAAAGACCAAAAGGAAGCAAGGACAGTGTGTCACGGGCAGCACTACTTACCTAATGTTAGATACACACTTATCTCAATTGGGATGGTCCTGTGGATTGATGATGCCTTATGTCTGCAAATCAGAGCTAAGTCCATGAAGTTACATTGAGTCCCTGATACTATCATTATTTTAGTCCAAAGGCAGGAGCCTATCCCTGAGCTCTAATGGGATGACAAATACTCCATCAAAACACTGAAGACCAGAATACAACATGAGGTGAAACTCAGCAAATCCTCTGGCACATCCATGAGCCTTAATTCACTAATAAAGTTGTTTTCATTATTGTTGCTATTTGACCTAGCAATTCACATAATCATCGAGAATGGTGAATTTGGGGAGTCAACTTAGGTAGCTTTATTGGGAGTTCACTTTGATAATGCCTGGGTTTCTGGAACTCAGAATACAACATGGACTTCCCACCTTTCCCAACCACCTCAGGCCTTTCTGGAAATGTCCGTGAGGCTCAGTCTTTTAACTCAAGCTCCTAGTAAAGTTATGAGTTGAAGGAATGGCTCCTGCCTCCCACCTCAGATTTTTTAGAGCACATCAAGTTTTTTGGCCAGGCATAAATAGGAAAACACCAGCTACCACAGTGGGCAGAAAGTAGAGTCTGAAGGGATATTGGTATTTAAACTTGAGCAGAATTTTTAATGACGCCTCACTACAAACAAGCAAGACCACAGGGATCCTTGCAACAACTATTTCAGCTGCCCTCCACAACTCAGGAAATATCTCTACATTCTGCCTCCCAACCTTCTGTTGAAGCATCCCTTTTCTTGTCTGGTTTCCCTAATTCTGATCCCATTGGCTGACATCCATATTCTCCCTCTCTGCCCAGCCTATTTGGATTGAAGCCCCATTTGGGTGACTGGCCTTGAGTTGACACCACTCCAGAAGTTGCCTTTCAACTTGGCTGTTTTAGCATTATGCATTGCAGTTCTAGCCAAACTTTATTCCTCCTGTGCCCTTCCCAAGCCGCCGCATACCAAAGCTCAGAGACCCCATTTATTTGTTAATATTTATAGTGTTTCTCAAAATTGTGTGTTTACATGTTGGCCTCCTTCAACTTGCCTGTGAACCTCCAAGGGGTAATAGACCTGGAAGCTGAGAGATCAGCTTCCTCATCTATAAAAACAGAAATAAAAATGTCTTCCTAGGGCCATTGCTTTGCTAAACTCTGATCTGGCCATGTGGCCATGTGGCTCTAGCCACTGTGTTTTCCTTAGCTTTGGCCACCTTGCGGAAGTGAATCTTCTCGCTCTTGTTCTCTCTCTCTCTCTCTCTCTCTCTCTCTCCCCCTCTCTCTCCCCCCCTCCCTCTCTCTCTCCCTCTCTCTCTCTCCCTTCTCCCCCTCTCTCTTTCTCCCTCTCTCTCTCTCCGTCTCTCCCTCTTTCTCTCTATATATACATATATGTGTGTATATATGTATATATAATTTACTTTCTAAATAAACTATATTTTCCAATTTTAAAAAAAAGTCTTCCTTGCCTACTTTAGAGGGTTCTTCTGAGAATTAAAGGAGACAAATGAAAGGAAAGCACTCAGGTAAGGTATAAAGCATCATAAAAATGTGTTGTTGTCACCTAAACTCTTTTCTACTATTGAGCTCTTTATAATCCAGTCCTTGTCCACCTCTCCTAATTAAAGCTTTAGACATTTCCATCTTCTTCAGTGTCCATCAAGCTCACTATGGCATTTGGAGTGTTAGCTGGTAGAAGGAGGCAGCTGGTTCTGATAAGGAGTCTTAGTGTGGTCAAATACTTGGTAACCACTACACTCATCTTCCTCTAGTGTCTGACAGATAGTGCAAAGGTACAACAAAAAACAGAAATGGAAAGAGTGATAAACCCACAACAACTTAGCCAGGGTCCTCACAACATTGCACACATAGCCTGCCTGCCTTCTCAGCAAGTCTTGAACTTTGTTTTTTGTTTTTTGTTTTGAGTTGGAGTCTCACTCCTTCGCCCAGGCTCGAGTGCAGTGGCTTGCATGCTCACGGCCACTCCAGCATCGACCTCCTGGATTCCAGCGTCGACCTTCTGGGCTCCAGCGATCCTTCCGCCTCAGCCTTCCAAGTAGCCGGAACTACAGACGCGTGCTACCACACCTGGTTATTTTTATTTTATTGTAGAGATGAGGTCTCGCCAAGTTGCCCGGGCTAGTCTTGAACCCACGGGCTCAGGCAATCCACAGCCTCGGCCTTCCAAAGTGCTGGGATGACAGGCTGAGCCACCAAGCCTGGCCTGCCTTGAATGTTGAACCAACAAAGAGGTACCTTGTTGTGGAGTAGTCACTTTGTGATGTTCAAGGCACGCACAATACATGGCACACTCACTCATTTTTCCTTCCCGATCATTGCTCACATTGATCCCCATCCTTGAACTAAACATCTCTTGTCCTTGACTTGCTAAATTGTTCCCATCTCCAGTTCCATCTCATTCAGGAAGACTTCTCAGAACACATCCTCCCTCATCAATCTTTTCCTTCCTTTGATTCCCTATAGCACTTAGAATCTTCACCCGAACAATTCAGCATCTGCAGCTACTCTTTGGTCATGTATCTCTCCCTAATTGTTTTGGGTAAGTCCAGCTCCTCTCCTTGACTTTTTTATACTTCTGTATGTTTTGTTGTGATGTCTAGCAAAATATTGGGTACATAGTAAGTGCCCAATCAATTCTTATTAATAAAACAGCACGTTTGAAAGCTAAGAGAAGGGAAATGGGTGATAAACTTCATCTACCTCATACTTTTGCCTCCAGCTTCCCTTAAAGAGAAAAGTGATGCCACAGTTTGTAGCCTTAATAATATCTGATTAAACTCAGAAAATAATTATGATGGCTTTCCAAAAATTAAACAGGAAATGCAATGGTGATATTAGGTAGATTATTTTTATCCTAAATAACTTGAAACAGTTTATGTTCTTATTTTGTGTATACTTTCATTAAACATTTTACGTGTCTACTATCTTCCATGCTTCATTATTTTCTGAGTTTAATCAGATATTACTAAGACTACAAACTGTGGCATCAGCTTTTTGTTTAAGGGAAGCTGGAGGCAAAAGTATGAGGTAGATGAAGTTTATCACCCATTTCCCTTCTCTTTAATTTTCAAGCATGCTGTTTTATTAATAAGAATTGATTGAGCACTTACTATGTCCCCAATATAGGAACAGGAAAGACACCCAGCTTCTCCCCTCAAGTACTTCAGCAATTGGGAAAACTAGGCTTATAAATAATCAGTTAAAAACAATATAAGTGCTCTGATAGAAGCTTGGACAACATTATCATAGCTCCACAGGAGAGGTAGCAAACGAAGACTTATTAAATACATACATTTTTATTTGTCAATATTTTTTAAATTGTTTTTACAAAGGGAGACCCAAGGCCGGGCGCAGTGGTTCACACCTATAATCCCAGCACTTTGGGAGGCCGAGGTGAGAGGATTGCCTGAGCCCACGGGTTCAAGACCAGCCTGAGCAACTTGGTGAGACCTCATCTCTACAATAAATCAAAAAATTAGCCAGGCATAGTGGTGCATGGCTGTAGTTCCAGCTACTTGGAAGACTGAAGCAGAAGGATCACCTAAACCCAGCAGGTTGAGGCTGCGGTGGCCGTGAGTGTGCCACTGCACTCCAGCCTGGGCGACAGAGTGAGCAGACTGAGATTCCAACTCAAATTAAAAAAAAAGAGAGGCCCAAACTTTACCTGTATGATGACCACTTGTATACCTAATCCTGAATTGTACACTACATCTTTAAAATAAAATTTTTAAAAATTGTTTTTAAAAATTCTATAAGCTCTTTGTCTATAATGAATTTAAATATTTCATATCCTTTCTTTCTCTCTCTTTGTCTATCTATTAGAACACATATCAGCTGTAGAAACATCTAAACACTTTATTTAAAGAAGCTTTTCTGACTATCCTATCAATGTTTGGTGAAGTAAATAATAAATTAATTATTTGTTATAATGAAGCAAATATAATGCCCTAATTGTTAATTTGATATTCTTTAAAGTATAAATTGCAATTGAACTTGCATCTCCAGGAATTATTTATTTTCCTGGGAAAAAAGTACGAGAACTTTCTTTTTTTTAATTTTTTTGAGTTGGAGTCTCACTCTGTCACCCAGACTGGAGTGCAGTGGCCGCTCCCAGCCACCGCAGCCTCGCCCTGCTGGGCTCCGGCAATCCTTCCGCCTCAGTCTTCCAAGTAGCTGGAACGACAGGCGCGCACTACCATGCCCAGCTAATTTTTGATTTATTGTAGAGATGAGGTCTCGCCAAGTTGCTCAGGCAGGTCTCGAACCCGCGGGCTCAGGAAATCCACTCACCTTGGCCTCCCAAAGCATGGGATTACAGGCTGAGCCACCGAGCCCAGCACGAGAACTTCTAGTAGGGTTCCACACCCTCCCTGACCTTGCAGATAACCAACTCCTAAAAAAAAAAAAAAGTCCCACAACTTTGTACTGATATGCTTGAAGGCAAAAAAAATTCTCATAGCTCCTCAAATACAAGTCCCAGACATCTGTAAGAGGTCTGCTCAGGAAGTTTTTTCATTCAAAAGTCTCCAGTTGTTCTTCCCATTGGTCCTTTTTTTTAGTGCTTTTCCTTAAGGATACTCTAATTCTAGGTTGGGTCATCATTTTTATTCTTCTACTAAAGTTCTCCTTTAAAATCTTATTCAAAGCCGGGCTCGGTGGCTCAGCCTGTAATCCCGCGCCTTTGGGAGGCTGAGGTGAGTGGATTGCCTGAGCCCGCGGGTTCGAGACCCGCCTGGGCAGCGAGACCTCATCTCTACAATAAATCAAAAAATCAGCCGGGCGTGGTAGCGCATGCCTGTAATTCCAGCTACTTGGAAGGCTGAGGCGGAAGGATCGCCGGAGCCCAGCAGGTCGAGGCTGCGGTGGCCGGGAGCGGCCACTGCACTCCAGTCTGGGCGACAGAGTGAGACTCCAACTCAAAAAAAATAAATAAATAAAATAAAATCTTATTCAAGCACAGATAGCCACTCTTTAACTTTTTTTAACTTGGAAACTTTGAAAAGAAAGTTCCTGAATATATATACAGAGTTTTGGATTTGGGGCAGCCTTGAGGAAAACTGGTTGGTCAGCCAGATTCACTTCAGTGATTCCAGCTTCCCTCTTTCACCTTTCCTTCCCACCCTCTATAACCCACTCCTTCACCATTGTGCCCAGAGCTTTCACTCTGCTGTGTACTATTTTGATTTTGTTATCCAATTCAGGAGTGGTTTTACTTTGAAAGAAACTTTGGGTGGGGGACATCGAAAGAAAACTCAGAGGCACTCCCACTGTGATCTGAGGGACAGCTCTGAAGTGTTGATGGGCTTCCCATCAAGCCCAACCCAAACCAAGGTTCAGCAGAGTTCTTGTGCCAATTCCGGGTGCAAACAACAGTCTGAGATGGTGTTTGGACACAAATATTTGAAACTATGTGAATATTTGTATGTTTTAAGTTTTTAATAGGGCAATTTATTTGCAGACTTCAAAATCATCAGAAAAACACCAGGAAGAGGGGCAAGTGAGCAGTATGATTCTATTGCCCTGATGTTTGGTTCCACTAGTGGCCCCTCAGAATCTCATTTCATCAAGTTTGCGTCTTTTAACAACAGGCAGAAGGTCAAGTACAGTGCCTCATGTGTGTATTCCTAGTTCTTTCGGAGGCTGAGGTGGGAGAATTGCTTCAGGACACGAGTTTGAGGCCATCCTAGACAACAAAGTGAGGCCCCCATCTTTACCAAAAAAAAAAAAAAACCAGGTAGTTATTATTAACTAGTTTTTCTTTAGATGTGGGGTATAAGTCAGGATTAGGTACATAAGTGGTCAATGTACAGGTGAAGCTTGGGTCTCCCACTGGTCCTCACTTCACCTGGTTTAGAAACCTGGCAGTGTCCCACTACTGCCAGTCCCTTTATGAAATACCTCTGGCATATGCCAAAGAATTGATTATTTGGTATATGCCAGAAGTATTTCATAACAACCATATAAAGTAAGTACTATTATACATGTATAACTTCCTCTTTTATACATGAGGAAACTGAAGCTCAAGGATGTTAACCTTTCCAAGCCAGAGCTCATTTGCATGCCAAGGCTTGTCTGACTCTAAAGCCAGGCTCATAGGCACTCCTTTAAACTGAGTGGGCCCTGACAATAGAGTGGTGAATTTGCTCTCACGAAGGTGCCTCCTCTGGATTGTCTCCCTCCTGACTTGGCAATTTCCTCACTAGGCATCTTACTGTCTTAGCATCCTTTCTATGCATTTGGCAAACAATCCCATGCCCTTCAGCTCAGGGGTGTTCATTTTACTCACCACACCCCTGGATTCACCTGACTCAAAGCTAGACCAGCTCTTTGCTGCCCCCTCCTGGCCTACTAAGGACCAGTCTTAGTGGCAGCTGCACCAAAAAATGTCTCCTTAGACCTAGCCTGCCTGGCTGGCCCACTGACCAGCAAGTCTAGGAATAAGAATGATTTATCCGACAGTCTTAACATTTGACCCTGGGAAAGGTTTCTTAGACTCTGGCACCAGTTTCAGAATTTTCATATTTCAACAATCTGTTTTAAGATCACCTGTTCTCCTCATTGATAATTACATAGTAAAGTGACAAAGTGACTAGGGTATTTTGTTCCCAATGGACATTGAAAACACTGGACAATTCAAATTACTTTGTGGTAAGTTTTGAAATTCACTGAAAAATTGATAGACAATCAAAAAAGTGTGTTTGTGTGATTCTTAACTTAAGAAAACCACTTTTGACCAGCACAGCT